>JAVTVY010011675.1:0-58513 GCA_036873755.1 Hanleya hanleyi | reverse complement strand
GGAATTTTAACGTTGACCGTTTGTATCCCAGCCGCACAGGGTTGGTGCTGCGGAAAAATGCTTCGGACAAGCTCCATGAATTCCAAGAGAGCCTGGACTACGACTTGAAACATGGGGGTGCTGACGAGGATGCCTGCTTTTTCTTACCAGAGAATGAAAAAGCCTACTTCTGTTATGACACCACCAGGAAAGACCTTATGGAGGACCTAATGGTAAAATGCTTTGCCAAAGCAGTGCTACCACTGTTAGGAGAACTGACGCAGAGGGACTGTGATGGGTGTAAATTCGAACATCCCAGCCAAAGAAAACACCCGTGTTTGATGTCATCGCCCCAGGAACGAGTTTACGGCTATCTGGATTAAGCCATAGGGCTGGTCGAGATGAAAGGTGTAATGAGCAATTTTGAAACAGAGGTTGTAGACAAAGGAGAGAATGTACACCAGGTTTACTTATGGAAATTCCAGACGGAAGACTGGAAGGAAAAGTTCCGTCAACCGGAACTGAATGAAAGACTGTCACATACCCTTTTGAAGTTATACAGGGAGTGAATAAAACAGAGGAATACTGTTCTCTAGTACATTATGGACTTTATGGACATTTGTAATCCTGGACTTTACGAACGTTTGAAAAAACGTGGGCTTTACGAACACTTGAAAACTCATGGATTTGTTGTGTACACTATCATTTATGTCATTTTTTTTTTAAATTTTAATAAATAACCCTATCTGATTGAAAATATCGTCTTTGCCTTTTATATATATATGTTGTATGAATGTTGTCTAGCGTCATACCCCTTCCTCGTTTTCATAGGGTTAAGACATGGTTTCAGTAGAAGAGTATCTGAGATCTTTGTTTTACGAACCGGTTAGTAATGTAGCCTTTAGCGGGGTAAAACGTATATACGATAAAGCGAAAGAGGATGGGAAATCGTTAACGTATCGACGAATCAAAGACTGGTTAAGTGCACAAGATGCGTACACATTACATAAAGGGGTGAAACGCAAATTCCCCCGCAACAAGACGGTATCTCAGGGTATTGCATTTCAATATCAAGCGGATTTGTTGGATATGAGTTGGTTATCAAAATATAACGATGATAACAAGCATCTACTAACTTGTATAGACATATTCTCCAAATACGCGTGGGTAGCGTATGTAAAAAGGAAATCCTCAGAACACGTTATAAACGCCTTCAAAAAAATCCTCAAAAATGCCCCTCAACCCGTATATCTTCAGACTGATCAAGGGACGGAATTTTTGAACAAAAAGTTCCAGTCTTTTCTCAAATCGAAGCCCATTTATTTTTTTCATACCAAGTCGGAGAATAAGGCCTCCATAATTGAACGCTTTCACCGGACGATACAGAGAAAATTATTCCAATATTTCTCAGCGAAGAATACCAGACGTTATATAGGCGTTTTGCCAAAGTTGGTGAATGGTTATAATCTTTCCTATCATCGTAGTATAGGCATGGCCCCTGTAGAAGTCAATACCCAGAATGAAAAAAAGGTGAGGGAACGTTTATACGGAGTTTCGTCCAAGAGGAAGAAATATAGGTTCAAGTTAGGGGAGCTAGTGCGAATTAGTAAGGTGAAACAAAGGTTTGACAAGGGCTACCTCCCGAACTGGACGGAAGAGGTGTTCAAGGTGACAGCTCGCATACCCAGAGTTCCGGCTGTCTATGTTTTGTCTGACCTTAATGGGGAAGAATTACAGGGTGTGTTCTACGAAGAAGAGTTACAGAGCGTTAATAAGGGGAAAGATGTTTACTATAAAGTGGATTTTTTTTTTAAAACTAGGAAAGTGAATCGAAAAAGGCAATATTTTGTTAAATGGTTGGGCTGGCCCTCTTCGTTCAATTCCTGGGTGCAGGCGGAGCAGATAAAGAGAGTGTGACGAGGGAACATCGAGTCATTCGTGATTCGACGCTCGAGAAGTGAAGATGACTAGGAAAGAGCTGGTACGAGTGATACTTAAGATCATATCGATTTTACTCTTTCTAAGTTTAGGTATCGCTACAGTGAGTCTGCTCCCTCGGGCACATAGCACAGAAAATACTCTTTATATCAACGCTAATATTACAAACCCCGAAACGGGGAAGGTCGTCACGCCCACTCCCTTCAACAATAGCCGGATTATCAAGCCGGTTATAACCGTAAATGGGTGTAAATGTCCGATACAATTTCAGCTAATCGCTGGTCTCAGAATAAGCGTATGCGAGTATAAAGGTAAACTCCGCATTGACCTACGCTATTTTCTCAACGACAGAGCTACGATAAAGGGCATCTGGTTGACTCTAGCACAGTGGAAACAGCTCAAGGGTAAAACGTGGTATATAGATAAGGCGATAGAACAGTTAGAAATTGCAAAATGATAATCTTCGTTTTATTCGGTGTAAATCTTTTGAAAGCGTACCTATATCGGAATGAGAGAGAAGACTGGCTTAATCTGGTGACTACGGTCACTACGTTTACAGCGTATAAAACAGTAGTGAAGGTGATGTTTGAAGATGGAGTAATTAATCGAGGACGACTCGAGATATTACATAAATTCACGAAAGATGTGTGCGTCCGGGTTAAACCCGATACAGCTGTAAAAATCGGGGATTATTACAAAAGTCGAGCGAACGCATACCAGTTCCTCATTACACCTTAGGAGCGCTGACATGGACACTCGATTTAAGCATCCCTACACTGCCATGATTTCCGGGCCGACAGGGAGCGGGAAGTCGCAATGGGTGATGAGATTAATAGGAGCGGCCTCTACGATGATCGATAAACCCCCGGAACAAATAATATGGTGTTACGGGGAATGGCAACCTATTTACAGAGATTTTCCGAATATTGAATTCCACGAAGGGTTGGATGGTTTGACTCACCAAAACCCCCAAAAAAGAAAATTGATAATTGTCGATGATTTGATGTCATCCGTCGACGAGCGGTTGACCGAACTATTCACGAAAGGTAGTCACCACAGGGATTCTAGCGTAATTTATATCACGCAAAATTTGTTTAGCAAAAATAAAGACCATAGAACGATAAGTTTGAACTGTCACTACATGGTTCTATTTAAAAACCCCAGAGATGCGTCGCAGATTTCACACTTGGCCAAACAGATGTATCCCGGAAATGCCACATTTCTACACGAAGTATTCAAGGATGCGGTTTCTGAACCCTACGGTTATCTCCTCGTAGACTTGAAGCAAGAGACCCCCGAACACTTGAGGTTACGCACTCGCATATTTACAGAGGATACCCAATATGTGTACATGAGAAAATAAAAACGCGATGACATAACTGAATCTCCTCAGTATCGAGTTTGACACCATGACGGCAAGACTAAAGAGAAATGCTATGACCGTGAAAGTTTTATCGAAAGCCAATCCTAACCTATGTAGGAGTATAATCAAGGGGGCTGATAAAGATCTGCTCGAGTGTCTTTGTGAATGCGCACTCAACATTTTAAAAGGAAATATACCTTTATCGAAACCACAGAAAGCGAAACTCTCTCGACATAAGCAGTCGGTACGTCGATTAGCTAAGAAGGGTATTTCTCAGACGGGTAGAAAGCGCATACTACAGAAAGGAGGATTCCTCGGAGCTTTGCTAGCTCCCATCGCCTCTATTTTGGGCCCTATAGTTTCGGGAATATTCGGAAGTCAATAATGGAAACTTTCAAGAAGATGGCTTTAGTAGACCCGCGCATGATCCAAAGCCTTCAACAAAACCAACTCGACCCGGGGGCTAGTACGAGGGCCGTAATACATTCGCTGGATAGAGAAATGGAGAATATATTAAAGCAACAGGGGTTATCGGAAAGGGAAAAGGTTGCTCTATATAACCAGGTCTTACAAAGATATCTCACTTTTCGAGATAAATACTCCCACGAGCACCCTCTAAAGGTCGAGTTCGCAAAAGGGGAGACAACTCGTACTCAAAGAGAGCAAGGGGAAGAAGAAGAAGAAGTGAGGGTGATCCCCCCTGACGACCACCATTTGGAATCGGATATCATAGAAAGCGTGCCCAAAACCATGCAGAAAAAGGCGCGACTTTTTGAATCAACAGGGTCAAGACGAGTACAGATATGAAATGGAATGCAAAAGGAGAACTGGTATATAAGGGGGGAGTAATAAATAATACGAACATATCCGACCTCATAAACGACATGGTGAGACATCGCAAAGCGTTCACCCCTAATGGATGGGAAATTTTTGCGCGCAGTCTCAAAGAAATAAATGTACCTCAAGAACTAATAGGAAACCCCCACAGGTGGAAATACATGCAGAACCCGGCGAGATCGGCCACCTCCAGTCGAGCGTCAAGCCCCTCAACTCCCACACGAGATCGTAGCCCCACAAGCCCTAGACGCGTATTCCCGTGGACTGACTCGACCTCTGACAAAACACCTCGGTTGAATCGAAGTATGGGGAGAAGAAGATTTCCCTGGAGCGCTTTATAAAATAAAACGCGATTGGTATTCCTTTCTCATTGAGCTTTGGTCTTCACAGGTTAAAGGATGTTTTACATGACTTTACCTAGCAATAGTTCGATGGAATATTTTCCACAAAACACTTTAACTAATTACATCACCCAACTCCCACACCCTGTCGAGTTGACGGGTCTATGGGAGGTGGGATTGGTAGAAATTCACTTCCCCAACACATTTTTTAATGTGGCGACAAACGCTATATCCATGAAAATTTTCATTAAGGAAAAAGAATTTTTTTGTCACTTAGACCCCGGGTATTATCGAACGGCTAAGGAATTAATCAGAGCTCTGAAAGAAGTCAAGGACAGACAATTAAAAACATTCAAAAAAGGGTAAGGTTAAATTTCAACGAACACAGCAAGAGAACGAAATTAGGGGTGGATGATAATACAACGGTAGACTTGAGCCCGCGGTTACAAGAAATGTTAGGATTTACCCATCATAGTTACGGTAGGGGTACACACACCAGTCGTAGCGCTGGTAGGGTAAGCACTTACATCACTTCGCTTTACGTGTACTCGAGCGTGGTCCAACCGCATATAGTAGGTTCTACTTACTCCCCGTTACTGCGTGTGGTTTCGATTACCGGTAATCCTGGGGATTACGTGGCACAAAGTTTTGATCACGTGAAATATTTCCCTCTACAAACAAAACAGTTCTCCACAGTGGAAATAGATATAAGAGATGATACGGGTAGTATAGTACCATTTGAATCGGGGAAAGTGGTCGTTACACTTCACTTTAGAGTAAGACGCTCACCTAATTTCATTTAATCATGAGAGCCCCTTAGAGATGTAACAGTAAAGCATTCGTCGATTACTATACCGCGCAGGTCGGGAGAGGGTTACCCGTATTTTCGGGGGCTCGAATGCAAAAGGGACACGGAATCGGAAACGTATTGGGAGGTATTTTCAAATCTATGCTTCCGCTACTATCACGCGGGGCAAAATCTTTAGGTAAACACGCGGCGAACACGGGGTTACAAATCGCGGGAGACGTGCTCTCGGGGCAAAATGTGAAGGAATCGGCGGGGCGCAGAGTTAAACAGACAGGGGCGAAAATGCTGCGTACGGCGAATCAACATCTTTTCGCAGCACCCGGTGGACCCCAGAGAAAAACTATAAAACGAAAGACTAAGGCGAAATCAACCAGTAGACGTAAAGTTAACCGAACGACACACACCGGTAGAGATATATTTCAACGGTGAAGAAATGGCCCTCCTCAACCCTCTTTCTAGCGAGTGCGCGAATAGCGAACTCGATTTGTTTTCCATACCAGTCACGCAAACGAGTGTGGAAGAAGGTCAGTGGATAGAACACCACCCAGTAGCCACGATAACGGAAAATGGACCCATAGAATTTAGCATTTCCGGGTCGGGTGAAGATTACCTGGATATGGCTAATACTTATTTATACCTACGGGCTAAAATCGTCAACGGCGACGGGACTAATGTCGATCAGGCCACCAATGTAGGACCGGTGAATAATTTTATGCATTCCTTATTCAGCCAGGTAGACGTCACATTGAACGAGCAGTTAATTTCCAGTTCTTCCAACAGTTACAGTTACAGGAGTTACCTGGAAACTCTCTTAAGTTACGGAAGCGAGGCCAAAGAATCGCAGCTGACATCCGTACTATGGTACAAGGATACTGCAGGGCATATGGGTGCGGGAGCCGACAACGAGGGTTTTCAAAAACGCAGAGAATTCACCTCGAACAGTCGATTGGTGGATATGGTCGGAAAGCTTCACGTCGACATATGCTTTCAGAACGCGGTGGATTTAAAAATACGTCTAGTACGAAATAAGAACGCGTTCTGTATACTGACGGATGAAGCCAATCCAGATTTCAAGGTTGTTTTGAACGCGGTGTCGTTGTTCGTTCGGAAGGTGAAGTTAAATCCCTCCGTGACACTAGCCCACACAGCCGCACTCCTGAAGGGGAGTTGCCGTTATCCGATCCGGAGAGTAGCTACGAAGGTCTTCTCAGTCCCGCGGGGTAATTTAACGGTGAACCAAGAAAATTTATTCTTGGGAAGTCTCCCCAAAAAACTCTGCGTTGCATTGGTGGATACCGACGCGTATAATGGGATCTTTTCAAAGAACCCATTTGAATTCCAATATTACAAAACAAATTTCTTCGTGCTCAACCTCGACGGACGTCAAATACCCGCTACAGCTCTCCAGCCCAACTTCGAAAGACAGAATTATATCAGATCGTACCTAGGTCTGTACACATCTACAGGGCAGTACTATAAAGACGAAGGCAACCAAATCTCCAGGACAGACTTCAGAGCGGGCTTCACGGTGTTCAGTTTCGACTACAGATGGCGATCACTTTAACCTAATCAAACAGGGCAACTTGAGATTAGAGATGAGATTCGCGCAGCCACTCCCAAATACAATCAACGTCATCTGTTACGCAGAATTCGACAATATAATTTACATAGACCGGTCACGCGCAGTCAGATTCGACTACAGTTCTTGATGAATACGGACCAAATAACTCATGTGCTACAGTCCGACCCTATTGTCATCCAAGTGTTCCATGGGGTTTATTCCAGAGACAGTTTACCTTTGAAGGGGAAGAAACAGGATGACAGACGGGTTTACGTCTGTAATACGGCGAAAAAGAAATCAATCGGAGAGCACTGGATAGCCCTGTATACAGATCCCCATGACTCAACGAAAATTTTTGATAGTTTCGGCATCCCCCCTGTACAAAGGGAGTTTATCTCATTTCTCAGATCACGATCAAAATCTTGGATTTATAACGGAAAAAGATTGCAGGGGAATTTTTCTAGCGTATGCGGACAATATTGTATTTTTTACCTCTTACACAGATGTCGAGGAATATCGATGTCGACGATTGTAAATATGTTCTCGTCGAATCAGAAGGACAACGATGTTTTAGTATACGACTTCATAGCTAAACATTTCAATATGTACGAGGTACCCTTCATGGACACGGAATTACTGGTTAAACCCTTCGAGGTCTGACGTCACAATATACCTTAGTCACGTGATATCACGAGTGTATATAAGAGAACGGAATTACCAGCCCCTTCAAAACCTCTATCGGATTCCGCCATGCAAGACCAACATCGACAAACCCTTCGACGCAACTTCGCGACCCTAGTGAACGAGATGAAAGATGTGGGCCGTGTTTGCGATTTACTCGAGACCAAAAACATACTTACTAAACAAATGCGTGAGCGGGTCATGGCTGAGAAAACGAATACAGATCGAGCTCGACAACTGATGATGGATCTCCCAAGACGTGGACCTAAGGCGTACCAAGCCTTCAAGGAAGTGCTATGGGAAACGGGGAACCACGCATTGGCAATGACGCTTCACCCCGCGGAGGAACAGATGGCGGATATACCCCCGGAATTTTACGAGATATGGGAGTGAACGATGAAGATAACGGAGGAAGAATCAAAGCTTACAGACACTGAATTGACTTTGGAGAATGCGAAGAGAACGATTCATTGACATTCATTTTTTACATACTGTCAGAAGGACCCAGCAAAGGGGAATAACCATTACGGGAAAATGCGTTAACGCTGTATTATCTCAGTTGTCAATTAGAATGTTTGTGAAAAGTAATTGTTTTACTCATTATATCGAGCTCGTGTATATACAAGAAAAAAAATGAATAAAAATACTTCGATGGGCATGTCTGCCTTCAACACTGGTCTTCTAGTTATTTCTTCTCCTTGTTGTGGGTATCGTCCTCTGAATTTATCGCTGATATCAACAAATGTGGAAATTTACCACCCGAACGATGATCGACTTTAGAATATATATATCGACCTCCGGAACGGGTGGTGAATTTGTTTTTTGTTTTTTTTTATTATCTCCTATACGAGCGAATAAGATATGGTAATATGTACAATTTTAACAGTTCTTCCATACGCGATAGTCGTATTAACACATACGACCCTTTTAACGCTTATTAGAAATAGGGGGCGAACTAACAAAATAACAAAGCGATGAACGGAGTCGAGATTTAGTATAACGATCTCCAGAACGAGCGATGTAGTTTTTGTTTTCTGTTCGTACATTTAAAAATACTGGAAATATGAAATATAACTAAAGATATATAAAACAATATGTACAAATTTACAATTCTTGTCTGAATGAGAGTATAACGCGAGGTGGCTCAAGTGTTAGTATCCGTATGGCAGAGTAGTGTAATCGTCACAAACAACTCGTTTCGTGAAGCAAATCCTATAGTCTTTACTTTCAACTCTATTGTACACCGTCATGGCGATTCTGTCTCTACAAATTTTATGGTTATTGACAGTGGTGAGAGATGGGAAACATTCCGCGCAGTTCGTTTTTTTATTAGGTTTGCATCGACATGTATTAGAAACGTAATGTTTAACCATTTCTTTAATACTGTCAAAATTAACCTTCAGCGAGTTTCTGTAATTGAGAGTGAAGCCCCGGACTTTACTTACACGCTTCCCTTTGTTCGTGAGATAAGAATAATTTTTCGGTTCACCAGAAACTAATGTGACAATGAATTCCCCCGGTTCTAACTCTGAAGTTAAATCACCTAAATATACTCCAGTCTGCGGTTCGAACAATTGACCCTGAAGTGAATGGGGGGAGGCCGAAAGTGAACGGGGTTGAGCTGGAAGTGAAGGGAGGTAACTCAGGTAAATTATACTATCTGTGTCAAAATAAAGCACGCGTCTCTCTAATTTCTCCAATAGTTCGTAAAGTTTCAAACGTGCTTGCGCCGTTACGAAGGCTGCCAAATACACATTTGAAGAAGGCACGCTTTCGACGAAATCGGCTTTCTCGGTATAGTCGACCAAAATAATTTCGTCCGTGATGACATGAACGTCGACCAATTTTTTACTCTTATCGAACAAGAGGTCATAAAATTCACCCACATCTTCTCCTCAACCCTTCCATTTGCTCCGCATATTTCCCCCACTTATTGTTGAGAAAATTCTTGGCCAGATTTCTCAGGCCAGGGTTTTTTTCTATTTTCACAGGGTCGAGAGAAATTCTCTCTCTCTCTTCGTATAGCGAGATATATCGCTTTTTATCGTCATCGGTTTTTGCCCACTCAGGCCAACCCGAGGACTCCTGTTTAATTTTCAGGAACATGTCGATGTAGGGGGTGAACAATCCGTTCGAAGTCTCATTACCCTGTATAGTTTGATCGAAGTGGTAAACTTCATATATTTTGACTATTTCATATTTCTTGTCCAGCGCTTTCATTATCTCCAAAGTGACCCATGTACCAATGAGGGCTCTTTCCGCATCGCCGTGATCGCATGACGATAATTGTTATTCGCAGCAGGTTCTACATAAGGGGAAGAGCAGTTTACCCCCATGTCTATAGGGTAGAACCATAGTGTTAGCCAGTTAACCGTCCAGCCGTCCTTTGGACGGCCCAAATAAAATTTTGGGGAATTTTGGACGGCCTTATATTTGCGTGGACGTATTGCTGGACGGTCAAGTGTCTTTTCAAACTGCCGATATTTTCTCCGCCAAGTTCATGAAAGAGTTCTTGACGGGATCCGGTTGAATCAGCCGTAAACTATTCTCCGCTCCTTCAACATGTATAACAATCCCTGCTGCACGTAACGGACATTTTGATATTTCCCCCGTCAGCATTCGTATCTAATTCAATGCCTAGGTTTTAGATTCCACTCGGCAGAGTTGATCGACCGATAAAATCTCCGCGACCTATAAAATCTCCGCCACAGATTACTCTGCCTCGCATCTCTCATTAGCGTATAATATTTAATGCGGTTACCCCTGCTTGGAGACGACATACTTCACACAAGTTCTCGTGTGCTGACTTTTCAACATGCAGAAGATTACGAAGTTTTTCGCGTCTTGGAGCGCGTGGCAAAATTTTGAACAAAGTGATAACGAAAGTGACAGTGAGGAAGAAGACGAAGTGAGGGACAGAAGTCCGGTTAAAAAGGAAAATGCCACTAGTTCTGTGGCCCACAGTTGGGACGAGTCTGGGGACAGTCGCACGACGCTTCCACGTGTTAGACGTTTCCCGAAAGAGTGCCTTACCAAATACCCGTGAATAGATTCGATGACGCGGGGAATGTCCTGTTCTGCTTCGATTGCCGAAAGTTTGGGGTGGCAGGAAGCAGGTCATTTGGAGAAGTAATTTCCGGTATGTCTTCGCGACAATAATTTAGTATGACACAGAATTCACACTGAATCGGTCCCAGTAATTTTAACTCGTCCACCCTTTCTCGACACAATGGATTCGTCCGTGGACATGCATGGGCTGTACTTTGGAGTCCAGTAAGCGGACCAACTCATTTTCGTAGTAGGGGTGAAATAAAATTATAATGCATGCAGTTTGTGATTGTACAGTTTAGTAGGGGTGAAATAAAATTTAATGCATTCAGTTTGTTTGTACAGTTTAGTGCAATCAATTATGAAAGAGCAAAGACTAAAATTACTCAATGTACACAAAACTTGGTAAGAAGAATTAGTTATAATTAAGAATAAAATAACTTAACTCTAAATCAATGAAGGAACATAAGTTTATTTCCAGAAACAAAATCAATGAATAAAATAGCATTATTATAAATATGCAGAACAAGTTTAACAATTTATTTCATAATTGTAGGCTTAAAACTATGGCTTGAGTTTTGGTAATGCACATGACAAATAAGTGTTGTATATGCCTCAGATTCGATCTGAGAGCATTAATGACCCCAGAGCTTCTGGGGCCCTGGGCGGGCCCCAGACCCCACGCCTGGGAGGGGGCCTCGCCGGCGGCCCCCTGCCCCCCGGCCTTTTGGACTCCCTAACTCAGAATCCTGGCTAAGCCTCTGGGTAGAACGGGAAAGTATAATCCGCGGGGTGGCAGAATTTTCACTTTTGCAAATCCCATATAAGTGCAGATAGGGGCGAAATTTTTCACGATGACCTCAGGATAATGCAAGATGAAAAGACCCTGTTTCATAACTGATGGATAGAGAGAACAAAAGTCTAAGTATTTTATTTCCTGACCTTCGTGAAATAATTTTGAACAGTTAGTACGACCACCATAAAATGCCAGGCGGGGGTTGAGGCGTGGTTGTATATCCAAAGACGTGGCAAATGCCTTCAAATCCGCTTTGCTTTCCATTTTCTCATTGAACTCACAACTCCCAAATAGATACGTAGTTGTAACCCTCCCTTTCTAAATAATTTTTTTTGCGCACTGTCTTTTCGTATAACTCCCCCATAGTGCACTGGCATTTTGGGTTCCTCAAGTCAGCGTTGAAGCACTTAGGACAGCCGTGTATAAAACATCCGTTAAATTCGTAACACGTACCAGTTTCCTCATTCCACCCGTCAAGCTTATATCTGAATATGCCTTTTTCTGTACCGTTTAGAGCGTGTTGTATATGGTGGGGCACCCCCTCCATAGCTTTCTGATGCATAATCCATTCCAACCAGATGATAGATGTATGCGAGTACTGGTCTTTGGTAATACCTTGTGCTGGAACTCTAGCGATTGTATTTTCTTTCAAGAATAAGTGCTTGAATACACCGAAACACAGACTAGCTATTGTCATGTGATTGAAAGGGTCAACACAGTGAATTTGTTTTTCTGACTGTACCCCCTCTTTTTTATATTTTTTAGTCTGGATAACTACAGTACGTTCAGTTAGTCCCATTATCATCTTCCTAAACTTCAAACAACAAACCCTAAGAAGTTGAACATCTGACCGGCAATACTCATACATCTCTTTTTTGAAGTCGAAAATCACATTGGCAGCTTTTTGTTGCTCGTGCCATTTCAAAAAAGCCTCACGTTTATCGGCCCTCATATCATCGCACCCATAAAGCTCTACGGGCGGGATTTCTCCGACGTAATTCTGATTGCCAGCTTTATTCTTATGGAATGGAAAAAATCCTTTTTTGAGACTCTTTAAACCAAAAATTTTATCGAAATCTGCGAGGGGGGCTTGTATGAAATTTAAACCGTCAAGAAAAGTTATATCTAACACCGGTACATGTATATGGAAAATCTTTGAGCCTCGATAAATGACCTGGGGCACGAGGGTATTTTCCAACAAATATTTCATGATAAATACACCGTCAAACCCCTGCAAATTATGAGCTAAACAGGTGTAGCCTTTGTGCTCTTTTGTGAAAAGCCACTGACAGAACTGAACTAGAGTGTCATCCCCTTTGAATATGTATTCTCTCTCTTTGCATTTAATGCATGGTACATCTATATCCTCGATGTCAATACATTTCACACACGTTTTGTGCGCTATACAATAATTTACTGTATGAACCCCTGTGTCGAATACGGTTTCAAAATCAAAAAACACGTAGTCGTGAATAGGCGGTTTGGCTATAGCAGGTTTCATAAAACACTGATGTCCCTCTACATAGTGTACATCGCATGCTCGGCAATATCTTTCACCGCATATATGGTCTTCTGGTTTTCGATCGGAATGACGTTTTAATAAACCGCATCTTTTACATTTCCAATACGTTTCACACATCGATTTGGTTTCTTCACTGGTGACAACATTTTCTCCAACGGTTTTGTGAAGTTTGAAACATTGATCATTGTTGCACTGTCTATTACACTTGGCACACGTTTTAACATCGTCTGCAATACAATCCACCCTGAGACAGAGATTACATTTTCCACTGCACGCCAAATTAGATACCTTGAAGCATAAGGAACAATACAAGTATGACAGAAATATTCCCTACCGTATAGAGCTTTCGCTGATGTTACAGGGTTGAAATGATTATCAACGTGATGTACATATAAATAAGGTCCGTTCTGTATGTCCGGCGATCCTCTGTATATGATGCGATTGAATTTTTCTCCGCTTATAACTCGAATTTGCATATTAATAGCTTTTTCGAAAGCGGGAATATCGAGCAATGTACAAGGTTTCGTAATGCTTACCCCCGCTTTTCGACATAACTCCTTGGCCATATTTCCTTGAAGGGGGCGGTCCGATCTAGTTATATATTTGTACCGTTCGTGTTTTTCGAGATGAGCTTTACAAACAACTATAGCTCTGGGGAGACACAGAGAATCGTCATTTTTTATCGTGACTAAGCTACGTTTCTTTTTGAGATCTTGTGTTAACTGAGTCATTTTTGTCCCACGACCCCCTTGCGGTATTTCAATAGTTGCTATGTGTATTTCAAAACTTTCGTGAAATAGGAGGCTTTCTTTCGACTGCAATACTTTTTCTATTAATGTGAGAATTGCTTCCACCGTCACTTCGGATTTCGCTTTGAGGTCAAATATTATAGGGTTCTGAAGCCCTCGCTGGTTTATGAAAACACGGACCAAATCGTTATCCATCAGACCTTCCACAGCCCTCCCCAACACTTCTTCGAGCGCATTGCCAAGTGTGTTTAAATTATCTCTCCACCTCGCGTTAGTAAGTGATTCATTCAGTTTGACAAGATACATATGTTCCCTAATTTTATAATTTTTATTAAACAGTCCAGGGCGTTCCGTAATACGATACTGGGGCGAGTCATCATCCACTTTAGTATTGTTGTTGTTGTTGTTGTTGGAGCTCGAGTTATCATCATTGGTCTGTGTAATTTCCTCTCCAACGATAGAGTTACCACCCCCCGTCTGATTCGGTAACCCCCCGATCAAACGAACCACTTGCGCCAAAATATCATCCCCCGTAGAACTGTAATAAATAAGATTCTTACCCTGTAGATATTCAGCCAAAGCAAAATGTTGTTGTTGTTAAGTTGCCAGTGTTGTTGTTAACTTATTATCAAAATCATTTACATCAGCATTTACCTTATTCATAGTATAACGTGATTACAGCGCTATTAATATGACAGTACAAAAATATAGATTTTTTTTTTTAATTGGGTAACGGGTTGGAGTATGCTCTTTTCATACTACTGGTGAGAATTTTTTTTTTTTATTTATTTAAATTGGGTAATGGAGATGAGTATGGTCTTTTTCTACCACTGATGAGAAAGTTAAAAAACATAAAAAATTAAAGCGAATAGTTAATCGGTTGAAAAATATAATTCCAAATCATAATTGTATTCTACGACTGATACATGCATGTGTAGATTGATACATTTCAATAAGGATGTATG
Source organism: Hanleya hanleyi (assembly GCA_036873755.1). Classification (NCBI taxonomy): domain Eukaryota; kingdom Metazoa; phylum Mollusca; class Polyplacophora; order Lepidopleurida; family Hanleyidae; genus Hanleya; species Hanleya hanleyi. The sequence continues at coordinate 43,925 of JAVTVY010011675.1, read as the reverse complement.
CGAATACTTGCTTAGTGTCATAGAAAATATGCTGTGTTAAAAATTATACATGTTATGTACAACCCTAGTCCAATACAATGGGTGACTGACAGCCTTTCGTTTATTATTTGGATGTTCGATTGGGCTGTACAGTCCCATTGGTAATGAAGTCAAGTGCAGGTGCAGAAATCTTCCTCAGAACGACCATTGAAAAATAGGAGATTTTGAGAAAATAAAGAACTGACAAGCACACTCACCAGTATAAATGAATTGCTCGTGTTTCAAGGCACAAAATAACACCACCCACACATCTGAGCCACTCTACGTAAAATTCCACGGAGACAAAAAACTGTCACATGTTCCAGAGCACCGAAAATCCGTCCAAAAATGGCGAATATGTCTTCACACTAAAGCATTATGGGAAGTAATCACACGATCTCTCGTGTCACATGGTGAACACAAACGCACGTGTACAGAAAGGGACCTTTCAAGAATTAGCAAAAAGCACAAAACTTGTGCGTTAGTCAGATAATTTGAGAAGACCCCGTATCTCAGAGTATCACATGATTCGTTCACACGTGTTGGTGTGTGCCTACGTCACTTCCCTTCATATGCCAAAGTAGAAGGCGCCTAACTTTTTTACGCTGATCGGACAAGATTTATCTGCCTATGGCTTAATGAGAGATCGATAGATGCCTGGAATGTGCCATTTTGTGGATCTAAGCTGCACGGATACATTCAAACCGGTCAGTAATCATGTCAATTAATTATTGCGTCACAATTTGACAATTTCCGAGGTCCGAAGCCCTGCCTCTTGAAACAAGATGGCAGCCTATGTGACTGTGATACGGACATGGTAGACATCAACATATTAAAGGAGGACGTATTCCAGTCACATTATATTGGACTAGTACAACCCATGCCAACAGTATACAAGTGTCTTTCCTTTTGTTAAGCGTGTTACATGTATTTGAGGGGGGAGGGGGAATTCTGTGCTAAACTCATAGCTTCACACACACACACACCGTGTACATGTATCTCACCCCTGTATGACCCTACGTTAATCATTATTCAACTATTTCAACACCGTGTATTGTTGAAAAGCATTCATCCATGCATAAATAACCCTTCCATTGTAACCCCTTTAAACTACATGTACTGACTTTAACATAACATACACCTTTCTTTTAACATACCACAATACACGGACCTCTCCGATCTCAAATCCGGCTGGTACCAAATGATGACGTCATGACCTAGAACCACTCCTGGAGACCAGTAGGATGTCTTTACTCGGGAAATCGAATTACCACGATTAGAAATTATATGTCACAATTACTCCATTGCCCCTGACCTGTGAACATTTTTTAACATAAAACTACTTACCAGTATTCTTCGTCTATTTCCGCACTGCCTTCTAAATCCCTGGTGATGAAATCAATCTCTCCTTGTGACAGGATTGAGTTATCTGCCTGGGGTGAAACCGCACTAATCAAGTCTTCTATATCCGATATTTTTTCTCCAGCTTCACAGTCATTTGAATGTTCACTAATAAAATCCAATATGTCGGAGTCTATGACCTCCACTGTAGGTAAATCCGTGGCATCCAGGGGAAAATTGTCTTCTATATCCACCGTTCCCCGGTGAGAATTCCGAACAGTCTGTGAAGGCGGGCGATCATTGCTAATCAAACCGCCTTCCAACGGTGAACAGTCAATGCTGTTCACAGTATCTGCCGACAACAAAAGGTGATGCGGACCCCAATTTCTATGGTTGGCCATCCCTGCCAGAATTCGTCATTTAGAGGCTGCCTCTAAATAATATATACCATGGTATAAAATGCCAAGCCTGCCATAATTCGTATTTAGAGGCTGCCTCTAATTATTTTGTACCATGGTATAAAATGCCGAGCCTGCCATAATTCCTATTTAGAGGATGCCTCTAAATCGCCAAGCCTGCCACAATTCGTATTTAGAGGCTGCCTGTAAATAATATATACCATGGTATAAAATGCCGAGCCTGCCATAATTCGTATTTAGAGGCTGCCTCTAATTATTTTGTACCATGGTATAAAATCGCCAAGCCTGCCATAATTCCTATTTAGAGGATGCCTCTAATTCATTTTAGCCGTAAGTCATAAACAACTCGATGTCATATCAAGAATATTAAATTTGACCAATGAGTAAACTTGTAACAAGCGTAGAGATATGGCACCAAATTTGTGAAAGCGCATATCATTGGTGGAAGTAATAAGAAGGCGAAAATTTACGACTTACGGCTAAAATGAATTAGAGGCATCCTCTAAATAGGAATTATGGCAGGCTTGGCGATTTTATACCATGGTACAAAATAATTAGAGGCAGCCTCTAAATACGAATTGTGGCAGGCTTGGCGATTTACAGGCATCCTCTAAATAGGGATTATGGCAGGCTCGGCATTTTATACCATGGTACAAAATAATTAGAGGCAGCCTCTAAATACGAATTATGGCAGGCTTGGCATTTTATACCATGGTATATATTATTTAGAGGCAGCCTCTAAATGACGAATTCTGGCAGGGATGGCCAACCATAAATTTCGGTTACCCAAAACATTGTTCGAAGCCTCAGTTTCTCGAGTTAAATGCGGAGTTTTCCCCGTTCCTCTTTCTTCTAATTCCCCCTTCCTCTTAACCGGAGCTCTGAAAATAGTCAAATCGTAAAGAAAATAAGTCTATGAGGAATTTCTGCGCCCATATTCTTTTCAATCAATTATATACGTATTGAATAAAAAAAGATCCGCTATGTCACTTACCTCTCTTCAACCGTTTGTAGATTTAAATCGAGCAAGTCAGAAAAGAAATCATGGTTGTCTTCCGAGTTCATGTTCAACTTTGATTAAACCCTGTTGTTGTTAACGCGCAGAGAAAGACACATGTTACTGCTGTGCCGGTTCGAAAGAGAATGACTTAACATTTTCAAAACACAAAGACAACCGTAGTTCACGAGCCAATCAGATTGCTAGTAGGCCTTTGTAGACCCAGGTGCCTGTTCACTCAGGCTGATGCTGAGATGACTGGCACAGAGTGATCGAGTGGCCTATCGCCAACATTGAAATAAGCATGCAATTTTTCCAACCTACCTGCAAGTACATCGACTAAAACCAGCCTGTATGTTAAGTTTGGGTCCCATACAATGATATTATGCAGTAATTCCGTGTCTGTAGGGTCTGTACTATTTATTTCGAGTGAAATCCAGTCAGGAGCGAAGACAGAAACACGTCCGTGCCCGCCATCTTCTCTAAAATTATGACTCAAAACACGTCGGCGCGAGAAAACGCGCGGTAAACACTGGTTTGTTCAAATTGCAAATCTAAACACGTGATCGATCAAATCGACTCCTATCGCACGGGCTGTCCATGCAACGATCACTGTCGAGTAAAATGTCGAACAGAGTGAAGAATAGAAAACTGCCTCTCAATTCTGAATATCCACAGCTGTCAAAGAGACAGAATTGTACAGCGAAGGCCAGCTTCTGGGGTCATTTCTCCAACTTTCAATATGGCAACACAGAAATTTCCAAGACCAAATATATTTCCTAACGGAACCCATCATAAGTCTCTGCAACGGAGATACCACTAATACTATGTGATTTTCTTTAACTGTATTCGAATGATAAATAGTATGCGTCATGAAAAAAGTGGGAAAATTGAAGCGCACCAACAGGTCTGGTGGGGGGTGCCGGTGGGGGGGGGGATCATGGGTAAATTTATAATGTCGGCCACGTGCGGCACCAGGAAAAATGATGTTTTTGACATTTCTGCTTAATATTCCTACTTTAATGCAAGAAAAAGTAGGGAAGAACCGTTTTTATTTCACATGACAGTATTATTTACTAATTTATCTTGAAGATTTGGCGAAAACACATCAATAAATTATCTGACAAAAAAATCGAACAAAAATACCTCATTAAACATTAGGTCAATGTGACGTGATCGAAGTGTCCAGTTTCATTATTTTTGTTATTTAAGTTGTTTTCACATTTCTTGCTACAGCTTGACACAAGGTCACAGTGTGGTAATTTTGAGCCCCCTAGCTCAAGGGGTAAAGAGCATATCGGGAAGAACTTTTTGTCCCTTTTTCAAATTATACGGTAATACATTTTTCACTATGGACTCGATGCCTCTGTTCGTGTTCGTCATTTCACTCGACAGTGATCGTTGCATGGACAGCCCGTGCGATAGGAGTCGATTTGATCGATCTCGTGTTTAGGTTTGCAATTTGAACAAACCAGTGTTTACCGCGCGTTTTCTCGCGCCGACGTGTTTTGAGTCATAATTTTAGAGAAGATGGCGGGCACGGACGTGTTTCTGTCTTCGCTCCTGATTGGATTTCACTCGAAATAAATAGTACAGACCCTACAGACACGGAATTACTGCATAATATCATTGTATGGGACCCAAACTTAACATACAGGCTGGTTTTAGTCGATGTACTTGCAGGTAGGTTGGAAAAATTGCATGTTTATTTCAATGCTGGCGATAGGCCACTCGATCGCTCTGTGCCTGTCATCTCAGCGTCAGCCTGAATGAACAGGCACCTGGGTCTAGGCCTTTGTTGACCTTGAATCACTGAAGCGGTAAAAGGGGAGGAAGGCAGAGAAGTAAGTGAAGGGGGGTCACAAAGATATTATTTATTTTCAACGGCCAATAACTCAAAACTTACCCTTGATTTTTTTTCTGTTTTTCCTTTCTTTACGATGATTCGAAATCATCTCCCATAATTAGCTCACATCCACAACATTCTGAAAGACAGACCGGTAAATTTGTGTGCACACACGCGCAGGAATTGCAGAGTAGAAACCCACAGTTTTTACACCCTTGAAGATGTTGATGCTCGCACATACATCGAATACAGAAAGAATCCGACATCTCATTTTCGCCAGTTATTCCTTCCGACAACTTTTCACTCCCGTACAAGTTGATTTCTGGAGGACTCTGCAACGACACAAAGCTGAAAAATTGCAAATGGCTGACTAGATACTGCAAAAAAGGGCACAACCCGTATGTAAACTTCAAATTTACGAACTTCACGGAATCGGAAGCGGATTATTAAGTCCCTGTACAGAGAAACGTAAATTTACTCACCCCGATGTTTTCATCAATTTCGATATTCGAACCGTCAAATGGAACCAACTCGAACAAGTCTGCTAATTTAGGAGATTGTGGACCAGAATATTCAAATATCGTGGTAAAGTCCAAATCAATAACCAAGGGATAGTATTCCGGCAACTGCAAAAAAAAAGGAAATAATACATTTTAATAGTAACGTAACAGGGAATTTCGTGAGAAAAGATTAATTAAGACAAACCATAAAGTCACAGGGTAAATACTTACCGGCACGGCGTCTTCACAAGGCTCTCCGACAGGAGAAGGCAGATTTGGTTCAAAATTCGCATGGATTTCAACGGTATGACATCCATGCACCTCTGATATATGATTTTGAATTATCTCGAAATTTTCCGATGAAAACTGACAAAATTGACAACAAATTACACTTTCCATCTTAGAATATTTGATTTGTTTTTAAGAATAAAAAATCTCAAATAAACTGATTTCACTGGGGGTTTTTTTTTTCTCACGTTCATAAAATCTCGCACAATCCACTGTCGCAGTTAGAGACATCACACATTCGTGTCTCGAATTAATGGAAGGCGGTCTACCGACTCTACAAAGGCGAGACATTCCTGTCTCGGATTAATGGAGGCGCCGTACCGACTCTACAAAGCCCTGTCGCCAATTTTATTGCTCCGTGAACCATTAGTGCATTCACTATTTTCACAGGTACACGCTAAATGGGTTTATATCGAGATTGTCACCACACCTGCAGCAGATTAAATTTTATGACAGAGTTCAAAACCAAAACCCCGCCAGTTTTTCAGCCAACAATTTGGCATATGTCAATCAGATATTTTTTGGACGGACCAATGAAAATAGATACCAACTTCAGGGGGTGGAGAATTAGTTGTGATATAACGTTTGAACACTATCATTTCCCACCATATTTTCTCCACATTTCACCCGAGAACATCAACAGGATATACCATCAGCCGGAAATAATGTCGTCCAACATGTATGCGAGATGTTTCGTCTGCTTGAAGACCCAGGCCAGCTTTGAAATTCCAAGATGTCCACCGTACCTTCACTTTCGATGTAACTGGTGCGCAAACACAGTCCGGATGGAAAGAGCAAAGAGACATGCTGAAGTATGCAACAGAAAACCGAAAACAGAGCTGTGTTGCTGCCAACGGATATTCTCTTTAGAATAATCACCAACCACCACAGAGACCCTTTCCTGACGATCATGAACGCCCCCGGACAAGACTAACGGCCCTTTTGAGGGCCAATCATTAGTTCCGAAAGGGAACTTCTAACTTTGAGCACAAACCAATTTAAAACACCAGAAATGCCCACATGACCATTAGTATACATTGAAAAATCATTAGGAAAAATTAGACAAATTAGAACTATGCTTTTTAAACATACCCCTTATATTTAACTTAAAATATAGAATTATAAACACTCCGTTTCACCTTTTAATTATTTGTGAAAGGGGGGGAGGGGGAGGGGGGATACCCCCAAATAACCTCCATTGTAACCTATCCTCTTTTAAACTACATGTACTGAGATTAACATAGCATACATGTTCAGGGGCCTCTCCGATCTCAAATCCGGCTGGTACCAAAATTAGGACGTCATATCATGTGATCAACTCAGATAGAGGCTATTTGTTACTAGCCAGACTACTATACTACTCGCGTATTATTCCAAGAGAATAAAAATGGAACTAATCATACCAGAAAAACAAAGTTGACTTAAGAAGAATTATGAGAAAGCAAACACATGGGAATAGACTTTTTCAATCCTTCCCAGACCTCCGCTTTCTTAATGTTTTTGCCTGGAATTCTTTCTGTACTGTCACTCCAAATTAAATGGAAGAAATATTTCTGGGTCGTTTAATATGCCCACATGTGGCGTTCGTATTAGCGGTTCATCCTCCATGTAAAAATCACGAGACAATGCAAACAATAGTCAAGTATAGGAGCAACAGTATGTCTGGACGGGAGCCTTTTAAGCTACTACGAAAGACGGAAGGCCCTAGCGGTCACTGGCCTTCTCGCATACTCGCCCTGTATTTTGCTGACACGAGAAGTCGAGAAGTCGAGAATGCATGGCGAGAAGTCGAGAACGCGAGGCGAGAAGTCGAGAAGGCGAGAAGTCGAGAAGTCGAGATTGCGAGGCGAGAAGTCGAGAACGCGAGGCGAGAAATCGAGAACGCGAGGCGAAAAGCGTAGAAGTCGAGGATTCTCGCGTACGCGACTTCTCGCCTTCTCGCCTAATCTGAGAAGGCGAGAAGTGGCGAACGCGAGAATTAGCCCATTCTCGCATGCTCGCCTTCTCGACTTCCTGCCTTTTTCGCCACAAAAACGAGAAGGCGAGAAGTCGAGAAAGATATCGACTTCTCAGCTCGCAATCTCGACTTCTCGCCTCGACTTCCCGCCTCGCATTCTCGACTTGTCGCCTCGCGTTCTCGACTTTTCGCCTCGCGTTCCCGACAGGGCGGGTATGCGAGAAGGGGGTGGCCGCTGCCGACTTCCATAGCACACAGACTCAGACAATAACCACTTACACGAAGTATCTACCGTATGAATGCAGGGGTGAACAATGGGATTTAATATTGCCCCTTCACTAAATTTCCACTATTTCCTTGCAAGAGAGAAGTTATCACCGTAGTACATTTCAGATATATAGTTTGCGAATCATCACATTTCGCCATTTCACGTTCACGGTGTAAATGTGGGGAATTATTAATTGCATTCGAAGCCTTCACGTGTTATGGGTCATTCTTTCATGTAAGCAGTCACGAGGGAGCTGGGGCATGGACATAAGGTCCAAAATACAGTCTACTTGGGCTCGGTCTTACAATTCTAGTATATTCTTGCGCATGCAGCATCGATGGAAGTGTACATTAAACTGAGTTAGCGCCTGTCGCTCAGCTTCAGAGTTATATGTGGACTTCTCAGCGTAGCTGTGTAACTCCAGGGATAGACCCTTTCTCCTTTTCCCAGCGTAACTACGAGGATGGTCATTCTTTCGTAGCGCATCCTCGCGAGTCAGTGTATCAATCGATATTTTAGGATAGATTAACTGTCTTAGTTATTTATGGGGAGATTGAGTACACATGGGGCACAGTTTGACAAGACGTCTAGCTCCTACGTCAAGGACGGGAAGCGCATTGCATTTTTATCAACAGAAAGCTATCACCCCCATACAACTTCTATATTGATTATGAGTGACACTTATCATTGGTAAAAAATTAGGGGCATAAAATATTTTTGAGCAGTTCAAGTAAACTTTAGGACTGTGGATGATATTTTGTTACACCAAGTTTTTAGCAGTACTTTATTGCTGTTTTGTTACCACTGATGGAGGACGGACCAAGGTACAATTTAATTATATACATTTATTATATCAGATGTATGTATCCGTTTTTCCCATAAAACGGAATATATCATGCCCCCGAGGCAGACTGGGACACATTTGCTGGGCACACTTGGACAATAGAAACCAAATGGTGAAATTTAATTTCATCCTAAAATGCTATTAAAGTGCATTATTTGGTTTCCTAGATAGCAGTAATGGCTAATCCTATCGGATTCAAACTCGAAAGCTTTCATTGGCGTAAGAATCACAGAATATTTTTTTCCTCAAATTTGGCCCCCCAGGAGATATTTTATGTAAAGCAGGGGTCCAAAATTGCATTCAACTTAACCATCGATGTTGAATCTTCTAAACTCCTATGAAATATATTATATACTTGATTTAAAATGTATTTTGATTATTGTTCCACCGCACCCCAGTGGCTGTCCCAGTGACCCATATCCGGGGCAAAATGGGACACTTATTTTGAAACCAATTCTGAGGAAAAGTATAACAAATATTTCAGAATTTTTTGTATGATTATGTCATACTAAATATTAGTTACAACTAGAGCATTGAAGGCTACTCTACTGGACAATAACAGCAGAGATTTTAGCAAAAAGGCTTCAAATGTCCATATTAGGATAAGTGCAATGACCTTCGGTATTCGGAAGAAATTAACATCAATACAACCCTCGCTTGCCATATTTGGAAATCACACGGGCAGAAATCATAGAAAATCTTCGCTTTATTGGCTATATGACATCACGTGCGTTTCCCGGGCTGAACAATTTCCCCTACTCATTAGGTCAAGGTACATGACGGAACGTTAGCATAGTGTTTAACTTGAAATGTGAAGATGGAGTTTTGACAGGTTTGAATTCCATCGCTGCCCGGATCACCTTTGATGTCAGGATGAAATCGACATCGGATGTCATAGCGAAACCCCCACGCTTCAGATCCCGACAGGCCAATTCAAAGCAACCGCGGGGTATGAAATGTACTAGACGCAACGACACGAAAACTCATCCGAATCACCCCAAAAAGTCCAGGTAAACCCTCTGGAAGGATTTAGGTATGGACTTGTGAAGATCACGTAACGTAAGAGCATACGTTCTTCAAACCATTTCTTTTCATTTTTTTTCGACGTAACTCTGTAAATTGAAACAATATCCAAGAGGTGGGAAAAATTAACGACGTTTGGCGACTATGACTTTACAGGTAATCTGTCTTCGACACCTCGCATTCATACCCAAGAATATGGCGCATTCTCGGACGTAGCCTTAGTATGTCAGCCGCGCTTTTATTGCAGAGTTCATGTGGAGACTGTGAAGTATCCACACAGCCCCTAGCACCGGCTTCAGCAGAAGTAGATACGCTAGCTCGGGAGATGTAAACTCTATCTACTCAGAAATCTCTAAAACTCCCTTAGGTGTTGCGTTATTGAAACCAAGAAATAATTTCTTTAATTCTGCAGAAAAAGCTATGTTTCGTACAAACACAATACTCAAGCTCTTTTATTGTTAACGTTCAGCGTTAAAATTGCATCAACTGACATTTGATATTGAGCTTTTGTATACACTATAGCATGGATTTTTTAATATATCTAAATTATGAAACCTCGAACCAAAACGAATCTAATGTCAACATATCTGTCACGATAGGACATATAAATATTATTTTCGTTCAAGGTGTTATATATACTGAAAAATCCATATTTTTTAAGTCGGGTCATATCACTTCTTGTCAGCACAAAGGAAACTTTTCCCGCCACCTTATTATATTATGTTATGTCTTATTATTACGTTATTTTTCAATCTTTTCTCCGATCCTTACGTTAGTAGTAGTAAGAGCATCTGGGGTCGCATTGCCCTAAAAAATTTGCATAAAGTACCCGGATGTAAAGATCAAGTTCACTATAGTTACGGCACTTCCGGTCACGTGAAGTATTCATCCGCGGTGATGCGGTCCTCCGCGGTGATGCGGTCGCGGGGAGAAGCTTCCGCGGACAGAAAGCCTAATCTGAGAAGGCGAGAAGTCGCGAACGCGAGAATCCGCCCATTCTCGCATGCTCGCCTTCTCGACTTCTCGCCTTTTTTGCCACAAAAACGAGAAGGCGAGAAGTCGAGAAAGATATCGACTTCTCGCCTCGCAATCTCGACTTCTCGCCTCGACTTCTCGACTTCTCGCCTCGACTTCTCGCCTCGCATTCTCGACTTCTCGCCTCGCGTTCTCGACTTTTCGCCTCGCGTTCCCGACGGGGGGTATGCGGGAAGGGTGTGGCCGCTGCCGACTTCCATAGCACACAGACTCAGACAATAACCACTTACACGAAGTATCTACCGTATTAATGCACGGGTGAACAATGGGATTTATAAGATAAAATATAGTTCTCCGCATCATCCCCACATGTAGGGAACACATGGGGCTGAGGTTGGGATAGTGCGGGGATTTAATTCAGCTAAGCAGCATTAAGAAACTCCTTTTCCACGACTAAGTCCAATGTGGGGATTTTACCAAATCCCTACACATTCCCCAGATTGGCTGTCCTACACATTCCCCACATGATCCCTACACAGCTTGCCCGACATAAACCCCACAAATTCCCCAGCTTATTGGTTTGTAAGGGTACTTTGAGATGAATGAACTCTCTTGCGGTCGTATCAGCCATCTTTTGTTGATGGAAGATGTGTGAAATATGGAATTTCTTAGCTACTATACTTCGTCAATTTTATTGTCCTCGCTTTATGTGCAGTACATGATATATTAGAGACTGACAGATTGGCACGAGGGAATTGTTTTTGGTTCTGAATGCTTCCTATTAATACAAACATCCTATCCAACGACCTAGGGAAGCGTTATCTTCTATGTGAAATTTTGCTTGACTATATTTTCAGTAGGCGTCAGATCCGATCTTCGATATTCAGCTATATGATTTTGTGGCGTGGATAAGTAAATGCATCAGACTTGTACTGCATGAAACCTTCGTTTGATTTGAATGTTTTGGTATGGAGACAGTTAGCCAGTTTCATTGTCATTACTGTGCTGAGAGTTTGATTAGTTTTACACAGCACCCTTTCATTTAGGGCAGTATAAAAGAGAATGTCTGACGGTTCCCAAGTTACAGTATAACATCGCACTGTCCTATCACCACCGGTAGAATTCACAAATGTTGTAGCTTCTTCAAGATGCATATATAGTAAAAATTATATTCTGCAATGCGTGTTCTGTTGTCATCCGTTCTCATTTGGGTGTATCAGTGTGTTTTTATTGGCGTGAGCTGGAAAATAGAGTCTGATACTCTCTATCCTAAAGAATTCGCATTTCTTGCAGGTATGATTCAAATGCCTAACATTGCCATTCTCAACTTTGAATACGTTATTGTCTCATAGTTAAATAGATATGTGCAAGGAGAAGGTATAGCTTGTGAAAGTCCGTGAATATAATAATACAGCACTGCCAATGTAAGGAAATGGCTCGCTGCCTGACCTCAGTGTAACGTCACGTGAGTGATGACATCATTTCACGTCTTTTACGGGTAAAGAGTTTGTCGTAATGAAATTCACCAATAAATAATGCTAATCTCCGTGTGACGAAAGTGGTGCACCGCATCAAGACGGATCATTCGGTTCTAAAGTCCCGCAATTCACACATATACGTGTAATCGTATCCCTAAATGAAAGGTGTCAATCTGTCAACAAAGCGAACGTGATTTGTACAGATTTCTATAGCTATATTCTGCGTGAGTCAGGATGCCGTGTTTCCTTTACAAATCCAGTCACATGTTAGTTTTTCCTCAAATGTGCTGATCATTATACAAGTGAAACAATACACATAACACATTAAATGAGTTGGACGAGAAGCTCACCTTATTTCTATCACAAAACCTTTATCATTAATCTCACATCGGATATGACAAGGAGTGGAGATAAATAATACTCGCATTTGCGACTAATTGTTTGAGTTCGTTTGGTTCTTAAGCCAGCTAAGGTAGCTATATCCTGAAAGGAGGCTACGCTGTAAAATAAGATTTTTACATTCTAAATATTTTTGAAGCGTACTTGATATCTTCAACCCAGGGTGCGAGAAATTAAGCCAACATTTCACCATCTCGCCAGATCTATCCGGTTCATCCCTGTATACGTATCCATATCCAATATAGGTAAACCAAGATGGTATATCAGGGAAAAACCGTTTAGAGGTAACGCTATATATTCCTGCGAACGTTTTGCTGATGTTCCTCGAGATTCCCTAACAAGCAAATGACGAAAAACAATTGGGCGTGGATTGACGTTTAATTCATGGAGACGAAAAACTTACAGGCGGTCGGTCTTTTGATATTTCCTACCGTCTGACAAAAGCAGACTTTCCGGCGGTAGTAAATCCTTGCAGTTTACGCACGATGTCCAGACATGACATTTTTTCTGTTTAAAATATTTGTCCACGTGCTCGTTTGTAATTCCAAGGGACGTCTCTTAAAGGTTATTTCGCACAGCTAGCCACCTGATTGGCTAACAGATGTAGTTTGAAATTCGCAAGTGATTTATATGAGGTTAATTACAGAAAAAATGTTCCGAGATATTATATCTGTGTTTACTGAGATTGATCGATATCCATATCCATACCGAAGTACAATCATATCATATACTTGGTGGGTATCCAGACTCAAACTTGTGTAAACATAAATACGAAAAGCAGGTCCGTCACACGGGAGACAGAAGCGGTAATTGGCAGCACTATCTTCTTATATTCAACAATACTGAACATATAGTACTTCTGTTTTCTTTCTCCACATTGCTTCGTTTCGTTCCAAAGGATAATAATCTCTGATCGAACTATATCGTTGCGACCAGTACAAATACCGAAGATAGGAATACAATATAGCCAAATGATGGACAAATTAACATCCAACATCGTAGTTCCTGTCATACTGATAATATTGCCATATGCGCCAAGGCAAAGAGCACGAAACTGCTTGCTCATTAGAACATAGATAAAATAGTTAACGATCAAATTGTTCAACAGCGGTCAACATCAGAGAGGATTGACGACCAAAGTTTTCCGCTGTTGTACCCAGACGGAAACGGTAGACATTGAAGGCCCAGGGTGAGACATATCAGAAAATTGGGATTTGATGATGAGCTTCCGCGTTAGTTTTTAATTGTTCTCTGCCACGCACGTAACTGTTACTGGCCTGCAGACCGGTTATAGAATTACGACAATTCTTGAGTATGAAAATAACACAAATGTTCACAAGGAGCACAAAGACACCTGAATCAAAGCGAATCGTAATCAGAAGACAGAAAACATAGATTCTAAAGAATTCAGGGTTTGAATGGTAATATGCAGTTGCTTGAAATATGATATCGGTCGTGCTAGTTCTCCCCTGCGCACAGATAGCAAATGCTCTTCGGACAAAATTTGATAATGTGACTGTAGTGAAAATACCGGCAATAAATTTAACCGGATGACGAGTCAAATAAGATAATTTCCGATCCAACGGGAACATAACAGCGACAAATTTCTCGATGGAAAGAAGCAATATGGATATATTCGTGATGCGTCCTGTGGCAACGACAAGCCAGTTTTCTATAATCGGTTCACGCAGCAATTTCATGTACGTACAACTGTTCATGTCCAATTATTTTCGAGATGATACTTTATGATGAGCCAGTCCTGTGCGAGATTCGATTTCGTGCTCTCAGAGCTTCTCCGATCTCCGAATTTCCTCTTTAGTAGAAGCTGAGGTGTCCGAGTGGTTTTGAGCGCTTGTATTTACTGCTGACGATTTAGTGCTGAATTATGAGTACGCGGGTTCCAGTCTCGCACAGGACTGGCCCATCCAGCGCAAGATTTTGTACTATACCACAAATTGTCATCCTAAAACTAATTGGATAAAAATGTTACCTGCTTTTTGAATGATATTTTTATATACCTAGAACTGTTGACTAAAATGTTCTTTCATGAAGTAAATCCATCGAAAAATAGCGAAGAGTACCACGGATCATTTATCATTTAAACAGATTTTCGCTTTGACGACGTCACAGTGACGTCATTTTCAAAAACGGCATTTTTGGTCGATTTTTCGGTCAGATTTTCCGAATTCTGTATTTATGCAATTTTTCCGCAAAAACTGCATGATAACTTTAATATGATGTACCTGTAAGGCTATCAGTAGTTTCCTTCAAATCCAGTGAAGGTGGATATATATATCTTTCACTGCGTCATGTAGATAGCGATAATCCACTGCGAGAAGGTCGTCTATATAGCGTTTGGTGAGTGAGAAGGAAAGGGATTTAAATGGATTGTTTTTTTGAAAGCGACTGCATATAGCCATATTCATAAGAGAACAGATATCCATGTAGGTCAGCCAACCGGAGTGCACAATTAGTACCCATTGGAATACCTATATGCAGTTGATATATTGTGTTGCCAAATTTCGCATAGATGTTTTTAACGAGAAATTCAAGCAACTCTATAAACGGAGAAAAAGCCCATGAATGATATTTCATGTATGTAGTAGAGCCGAAGAATGCTTTATGACTTCCGACATTAACATATCTACGATCAGTAAATATCTGCTGAGAGCAAATATCCTGTATTTATTTTTTGCTTTATTGAGCCGTTACCTGTCCTCGAAACCCTGTATGGCGTGGGCGATTTAACGTGTTTTGCAGCTTGGGAGTTAGGGAATGATTTTGCCCACACCCAATATTTTCGTTATCCCTGAAAATTTACCACAAATGTGAATGGCCGTTGACATCACACTGACCGATTTTTCGATCAGATTGCTATTATCTATTGATTATCAACTGATTATCAATTGGTGAATAATTATCTCATGTGAAATAAAGCATTATTGTGCAGTTATATCATTAGACGAGGGATCCTGAAGGATCCTGACGCCCACCATTGTCCGATAATTATAAGCTAATGACAAGAGGATCTTTTTGTCCATAGTTACTAGAACAAATGATTGATTTGTAATTTTGTTTACAGAATTTCAAATCTGAGCGAAAAAGATCGAAAAAGGGACACTGAAAAACATCAAGATATAATCTAAGTTTCAGGAGTTTCAAGATTTCTAGAAACTGTACTTATGTCGGTTGTTATAATACAAGAGAAATGGGCAAAATTAGTCTGAAAGTGAATGTACATGTACGGAGGATCCTTCGCCTTCATTTTGTAGTATTTTTGTTATTTATTTTTTTTGCATGTGTCATCATTGAGTATTGGAAGCGAAATCCAATCTCTTTGACACTTTGGCATGAGCTATGAAACATACTTAAAGATTATACCAAATGACTCTATACTACTTTGCATTAAAACATACCCAATAGTGTTCCAAACAACAAATTAGTATTTTTTTTCTCGAATAATGTCGTCGAAGTGGGTTTTAGGACACGAATAGCACACATGTGGGGGAAAACGTATTGGGAGCCGTGACCTCTGGTACATGACGTCACAACCTGATTACGATTGCGCCCTAAACGTCATAGTCTATGACGTCGGGCGTTGTTACGAAAGATTCACCCAATTGTGGGAGTTCTAGCGTGATGTCGCTGACATTTTGATGTCACAACAGGCATTTGAGCGAGATCGTAATCAGGTTGTGACGTCACAGGTCAAGCGGTCACAGCTTTCGCCGTTTTGAATGGGGCATGAAATTGTCGCACTTTACTGCTGCCATCTCCAAACTTCGGCAGTTTGAAAACATACAAAAATGTAAAACAAGTCTATATAATCACCTCTACAACAATTTAGCACAAAAAGTAGCAGATTTTGAGACAATTTTGTATAACTTTAAGATTTTATGACGATAACAAAGTTTCATGGGGAAATCCAAGATGGCTGCCTGGTGGCCATATTGGATTTTCAAATCGGACCAGAAAAGGTATCTTGCACAACTAGACCCCAAGGGGAACCTGTGTACCACATATGAGAAAGATCCATGCAGTACTTCCTGAGAAATGACGATAACAATGTTTCATGGAGAAATCCAAGATGGCTGCCTGGTGGCCATATTGGATTTTCGAATTGGACAAGAAAAGGTATCTTGCACAACTAGACCCCAAGGGGAACCTGTGTACCAAATTTGAGAAAGATCCATGTAGTAGTTCCTGAAAAATCGCGATAAAAAGATTTCATCGGGAAATCCAAGATGGCTGCCTGGTGGCCATATTGGATTTTCGAATCGGACCAGAAATGGTATCTTGCACAACTAGACCCCAAGGGGAACCTGTGTACCACATATGAGAAAGATCCATGCAGTATTTCCTGAGAAATGATGATAACAATGTTTCATGGAGAAATCCAAGATGGCTGCCTGGTGGCCATATTGGATTTTCAAATTGGACAAGAAAAGGTATCTTGCACAACTAAACCCCAAGGGGAACCTGTGTACCAAATTTGAGAAAGATCGATGAAGTACTTCCTGAGAAATCGCGATAACAAGGTTTCATGGGGAAATCCAAGATGGCTGCCTGGTGGCCATATTGGATTTTCGAATCGGACCAGAAAAGGTATCTTGCACAACTAGATCCCAAGGAGAACCTGTGTACCAAATTTGAGAAAGATCCATGCAGTAGTTCCTGAAAAATCGCGATAACAAGATTTCATGGGGAAATCCAAGATGGCTGCCTGGTGGCCATATTGGATTTTCGAATCGGACCAAAAAAGGTATCTTGCACAACTAGACCCCAAGGGAAACCTGTGTACCACATATGAGAAAGATCCATGCAGTATTTCCTGAGAAATGACGATAACAATGTTTCATGGAGAAATCCAAGATGGCTGCCTGGTGGCCATATTGGATTTTCAAATTGGACAAGAAAAGGTATCTTGCACAACTAGACCCCAAGGGGAACCTGTGTACCAAATTTGAGAAAGATCCATGAAGTACTTCCTGAGAAATCGCGATAACAAGGTTTCATGGGGAAATCCAAGATGGCTGCCTGGTGGCCATATTGGATTTTCGAATCGGACCAGAAAAGGTATCTTGCACAACTAGACCCCAAGGGGAACCTGTGTACCAATTTGAGAAAGATCCATGCAGTAGTTCCTGAGAAATCGTGATAAGGTTTCATGGGGAAATCCAAGATGGCTGCCTGGTGGCCATATTGGATTTTCGAATCGGACCAAAAAAGGTATCTTGCACAACTAGACCCCAAGGGGAACCTGTGTACCAAATTTGAGAAAGATCCATAAAGTAGTTCCTGAGAAATCGCGATAACAAGAATTGTTTACGGACGGACTGACGACGGACAGACGACAGACGGACGACGGACCACGGACGAAAAGCGATTTGAACAGCCCACTGGTGATGGTGGGCTAAAAAGCCACAGTTTTGGTACTTCAAATGGATGTCGTCTTGAATTTTCCATGCTCGGTGGATTATCGCAATAGGGTCAAAATACCCAATGCTCATTATGATGAGCTACAAAGTCACAAAGCTTCAGTTTTCTATGTTTCTTCGTTCGGAACAGGAGAGAAAAGTTTACTATGGGGTTAAATGTTAAACAGTAAAATGATAATTATCAAGGCTAATAATAAGGCATCTACAATATTTTTTTCTCTATTTTTGGACAGTGCCTACACATAAGTGCAAGCGGTCATTTTATTTTGTCGTGTGAATGGGCTATTCTTTTAGGACTGGGAAGCGATATGCTGCACGATTGCGGATAATATTCATAACCCCAACACATAGATATTAATTGCGTGCCCACGTTTAGCACGTAAGGCACAATTGGTGCCGTGAACAAATGCTCTTTCATTAATTTATAGAAAAGTATTTGTTAACGTCTCGGTCACCACATATTTTGGAGATGTGAGAGACGAATATATACAGCATTACATAAAACTAATCATCGATTGGTCAAATTGTCGAAAATGTTCTAAGTTCGAATGGCAGGCTTTGGCAGAAACTGGTGCCATTTGTAGATTTGCAAGTACAACATACATTAACGCAACATTAAAATGGTTGTGGAAAACGGCCCCGGCGCGCTGACAAGGAGGCGTATGACCCACAGACAAAATATACTGACTACACATTCTAAAAACATCTTAAGAACCAAAATTGATGCAGGTGATGCTTTGTATCCCAGGCACGATTTTATTGCAGCTGTTCATTTGACATCTTTAATGGCAAGTCAACACAGTCCCTAACTGCGATATGAGCGGGTTTAGATACAAATATTTCAGAGCGATGATGTAACAGTCCTATCCAGTCGTCTGCTGGCAAATGATTAACTATGTAAAACTCCAGATAGAAAAAGTAACCCAAACGAAGGAGTATTGATTTAGCGCAAGTCATATTCACAACAAATATCTGTGAGGTCCGCCATATTCACAACAAATATCTGTGAGGTCCGCCATATTCACAACAAATATCTGTGAGGTCCGCCATATTCACAACAAATATCTGTGAGGTCCGCCATATTCACAACAAATATCTGTGAGGTCCGCCATATTCACAACAAATATCTGTGAGGTCCGCCATATTCACAACAAATATCTGTGAGGTCCGCCATATTCACAACAAATATCTGTGAGGTCCGCCATATTCACAACAAATATCTGTGAGGTCCAACGCCGGTCAAACGCTTCATTCTCCACCATATTCACAAGTCACAAAACTACAATCGCTCTGATTTGTACAGAAGACAAGCCTCGGGGACGAAACGTCCACAAGCTGAATCTCATCATATATAGATAACAATTAAAGGCAACATTAATAGCTGGTGGGAAACGATGCCGGCGTGCTGACTAGAAGTCATATGAACCCACGTACAAACGTAATGACAGCATATCTCTATAAACATCACAGCAACCAGAAGTGTCCCAAGATATTATTTGTATCCCAGCCAAGGTTTTATTGTAGGTGTTCATGTGGACATCTTCAATGACATGACCACACCGCCTAACACCGGAACAAAGGCACATTACAATATTTTCTGACGTGTACTCATGATGTGCGGTCTGACGTTCAGCAGCTAGACATCTTATATGTGACTAGTCTAAACCTAGCCTATGCTTACCTAGCCTGTGCTTATGTATACTATGAATGTATTTTTATATTTTGTGATAATACTGTTATATGAATTAGGCCTTTAGATTATGGACGCGCAAATTCTTTAATGGAAGACGGGTTTTATATTGAGTGCCGTTATTGCCGCTTGTATCGCAAATATTCTTTTCTCGTCCTTATTATGGGGAAGCCTTATTCACACGGCACTAGAAACAGAAACAAAATTCTAGCATGTATATAGCATCAAAGTAATACTAGTATATAAACGTTAGGTTCGTAGAAGAGAAGCATCCAAAGGTGTGATATGCCGTCAAAGAATCATGATCTATCTATTATCAAATCGGTATGAATTTTCCAATATCCGTTAATGGAAATAAATTACTAAATAGTTTTGTAGAGCATAATGTATCTCGGTCGTGATTCGATTGTCACTGTTGAACACCATTATATAATTCGTAAACTTGTCCGCGGTAATCATGTGAACTCTATAGAACCGAGCTAGTGGTTTATCGGGTCAGTTTAAGAAAATAACTGATATGGTCTCCTGGATGGCAGCTTTTTTATCTCTCGAAAAAATCCTATAATCATGGCCTATCATATGGCTACTCATACTTGTGCAAGACATCGAATGAAAAAAATGATGTATTATTCCGAGGAATCAATGATATCGATGAAGGTCTCTAGATTTGTGACAGTTAACCCTATCTGGCCTGGGCTTTTGAGACCTGTCCAGGCCTGAAGAGGAACCATTTCGCCCCCCTCCCCGCCTCCCCTAATTATTTGTCTTGACCCTTGAGATAAGGGATAAAAACTTACCACACTATACCCTTGGGTCAAGCTCTACCAGAAAATGTAAATACATCCAAAATGACCGTTTTATTGACGTCACAGTGAGGTCACTTACAAAAACGACATTTTCGGTCGAATTTTCGGTCAAATTCTTTCAATTTTTCATTTATGCAATTTCTCCTCAAAAACTGCGTGATAAATTAGTAAATATTAATTTTATGTGAAATAAAATAGTTTTTGCTCACTTTTCATCGCGGAAAAACAGAAATTTATTTTGTCTCCCCTCCAGCCCCAGGCCTGGTAGAATTAAAAAGATGTTGAAGCCAGTGAAGTCTAATAATCGCTTGGTGCAGATACACACATCTTATAATTTATCTTGTATGGATTAATAACAGCTCACAGATTGACGGTAAATATACATACGCGACCGGATTTGTATTACCTAATTTATTTTTGAAGAGAGAGAGAGAGAAATGAAAATTCACAAATACATGAAGTAAAATTAAAGATTCTACTGTTAGAATTGGTTTTGGACCATTTAGTTCTCAAAAAGGGCCACGACATTCATCACATCCTATACGTACATGTATCTCGGTGGAATGCGGTAATGCCTGCATGACATCATGATGTTCCTATCGGCTAATCCTCATTACTGTCCAATATTCTTTAATCATAATGCTTTTCAACATCCATTTCTAGAGTACAATGTATCAAGGGTCGATTGTGACATTTGAGCACCATGATTATCTAGCAATTCTCGGTAATCATGCAGACACTTGCACCAAACGAATGGTCTTCGGACCAGACTTAGTTCTAAAAGTTTTTAATCTTACCTGGTTTCTTGGCTTGCAACAGTTTATATCTTGATTATTACCAGTAATATGTCTTTGGCTTGCTATGAAATCAAGAAGAGATGAATTATGCCGTTGTATCAGATATATTGATGCCGAAAACATGAGGCTATTCATCCCTCACTCCAGCTTTTTCTTTTGATCCACATTTTACTGATACAGTAATATGTCTTTGACAGCACTGCCCAGCTTGCCTCTAATGATCCCTGTCGAAAACAATACTGTGTTGTGGCAGGTTATTAGCTCTTAGTATATTTTGAGAGAGAGGAATGGACATTACACACAAACTCTTATCCGTCATTGCAACATTTCTTGACCACGATGTTTTTACTAATATCAGGACACCAATTGATCTCGGGGTACTGAGAGAGAGAGAGAGAGAGAGAGAGAGAGAGAGAGAGAGATTCATATAGATTAAGAATTTTAATGTCGGAATTAGCATGGGAGCATTAGGTTCGGAAATCAATAACGTTGAACGTGTGCTTCAAATAACATCATTTTCGTGTTTTTTTTGCGCTGAAGTTTTCAAGAAATATATGGTTTCAGAAAATATGTGGGAATATATATGGTCCCTTGCGAATACGGGAATTTGGGCATTCCACAGAAACTCTGATCCGTCATTGCAACATTCCTTGAGCACGACGTTTTTGCTAATATTCGGACTCGGGGTACTGAAATACACCATCCGCCTTTGTATCCGTCAATTTTATTCTCCAATTTCATGAAAATCTGTTCAAAATCAGCAAAAATCGAAAATGCCCCCCCCCCCCATATTATATAGAAGGAAAGGCGACGGCAAAATATTAAAATAAAAATATATCACTTGATTTCCTTTTTATTATAAACTTTTGTGGTAATACAATGTAGTTTATTCTGGTTGTTTGAATATATTAAGAAAAAAAGAAGTATTTTTGGCTGAAGATTTTTCGGCTAAGGTACATTGAAACGTTTCTTCTCAGACTACTTTACTACTTTATACATAAGTGCTATATTTTCTTACTGTTTAAAGAAAATGTCATTATGCCCAGAAAAATGTATATTTTGACAAATATTACATGAAAATATGCCAGCTATGTCCAGGTCAAAAATATTCGCATAGGCTCAAAGATAGGGCAAAGCGAAAATATAAGAACCAGTAGCTGATCCGCGGAAATCACGGGTTACTGCACAGATATGCTCTCCTTTGTTCTCCTTTACAAGTCACAGACTTTGCATAAGTTACAGTTGAACTGTTGCGCATCTATTACTCAGTTCTGTAGATATCCCAGTGTGGAGCGGTTTAACCTGGGACGAGTATAGAGGGATATGAAACGCGGCTCCTTTCTTTGAACTAGAGTTTGTCTCGCTAATTGATATGTTAATGAGTGATTAGTGATTGATTAATTAGTACGCCTCGTCACTGATTGGCTTTTTGTGCGCAAAAGACCGTCACGTGTGCTTCGCTGTGATTTCGCTGGCCAATGCTGGGCGAATACACGTGCTTGTCAACTACGCTCCATTAACGTGAACGCTAGTAAACTCAATTAAGGCCAAGATTGGTGACCAAAAAAAAATTCATTTACAGCTTAACGAGTGGCAAAAGGAATACATCATGCAAACGACAAGAAACAAAACTACTGCATGAAGAACAAAAATTTAAAAAAACAAATGACCCAAAAGAGTACTTCAATCACAAAAACGTACAAGAATTGTGAGATTTGTTCAGAATTCTAAATATTTGGCATTTTTACGATTTTCACGAGCAATTATTTACAAAAACGAAAATGGAAAATTACAACATTTTGCGTACTGTCAATGACATGCTTGCATATTTGATAAAAACTAGCACAGATATATTTCAAAGATTGAGATAAATGAGAAGTTTGATCACAAAGATGGAAAGAAATGAGTTTTTCCTTCCCGCTCCGTCCGCTCAGTTATCGGCAGCGCAGAGCGGTCGAAAGTTGTCATGAAAATATGCATCTTTTCGATGAAAATCCCTCAAAAGATTCTTCTCTCAAAATAGTACCCGTCTCGATCGAATAATCTGATTCCAATTACTGCAGAAGAACGTTTATAAATAAAATCTAGAATGAATTCGTGACGAAAACTAGGCGATGCAAAGAAGTTTAAAACAATGGTGGTATATAATGTCTCGCAGAATCTCGCCAGGCTCACGCGCGTAGGGCGCGAGACATACATTCAGCGTGAGTTCGCGGCGGCGCCATTGATGTCGGGGTATGATTCATATCCCTTTAATATTCGTCCCAGGTTTAAAAAAACTCATAATAAATACAGCGAGTACTGCAATACGATACATAGTGTATTCTCTTAGATTTCAAAGATAACTGTATTCATCCTCAAGACAACTGTTTTCGTCCTCTGAGGATGAAAGCTAAGAGAGTACACTATGTATCGTATTGCACTAGTCGCTTCATTTATTTTGACTTCAGCTGTATAGAATCGTGACAGTTGTCGAAAGGGAAAATTCTGGTCAATGTTTCCCTGTTCTCTCAACGTGTTTGCCAACCATTACATCATCAATCTTATCTGCTCTGGGTAAGGCAGAACTCTGTCATCGATAAAATGGAACACATAATATCGAAGAGTTAAAGGCTGTCTCTTGTTTAATCATTGGCATTTTTATATTGTTTTGTTTGTGGGCGTTTTTGTTCTTTTTTCATGCCACTATATTTCGCCTTCTTCTATCTGTGGAAATAGATGACGGTGGTGAAATAGAAGATAATGAAGAATTGCGTAACAATATATATAATGGTTTAGGGAAGAAACAACCGCGAGGAGCGATGGCAGAATGATTCTATTGAAATTGCTTTCACATAACTGACTGGGCGAGTTTCGATCGCAAGACGTTATTTTGACGTGTTGCTATCCGTGTTTGTCGAGCCTCATAACATGATTACCAAATATATAGGCCTTCGAAAAGGATATGCCGTCACACGAATTCCTTCTTTCTTTCTTTTTGCAGTTTTTGTCTTCGATTTTTTCAAACCGCTATTTATGTGGGCACGATTTTAAACCTTTCAATTCGTCTCCGCGTGAATGTCAGGTGAAAGGATGTCTATACTCGAGCGTCATTGTCACAGTGTCAGATTATACTTGCACAACACGAGCCCCAGTTTTCTAAAGAAAACAAGATTCAATAGTCAAGTCAATCGACATAAGCAAAAACATTCTTCTTGTAAGTATTCAAAGTGTTGCACAACTTGTTTGTATTCGGGTACCCTTAATCCTCGTTTATGGCTCTCAGTGACCCAACTTTCTTAAAATTGGTCAATTTTTGGTTGTGATTACTTTTTCAATGAGTTTTGTTTGAGGATGACAGCTTTTTCCGTTACCTTAGTCACGCGAATTTCTGGCAATGCCCCTACTTCACAACGAAAGTATCGACCGTTTCTGCCTCTCTTTATGTCTTTTGATGCGCCGCAGATAAAATTCCAACATTATTGCTACCTGTGAATGGATTCATTCAAAGAAGATTTACCTGAACTCTTATGTCGTATTCTTCATGCACATTTCTCTAGATGGTCCGTATGTGCACGTTATTTGCTTCATAATATATTTATATCTGTCTCTTAGCCTGGTCCTAATATAATACATTACAACGTCGATTTTCGACAAGGTACATTATTTACATTGAAGATTTTGTGTTCCTTTGTGAATAGGTAGACAGAAGATTCTGTTGTTTCTGCTATATCGACATGTTCAATCAGAGTCTTTCATGCATGAACATATACTCTGAATGCCGCACGTAGTTTCTGACAATCAATGTCATCAGACAATAAACGATTCTACGATAATATCTATGATGTTTCTGTTTGTGTCGATTACTTCAAGTCTGTGTCCTTAACACGGTACATTTAATGGGTGACTGAGGGACAGCAGATTTTGCTTCGTAAAGATGTTCCTAACCCTACCAGGCCTGGGGGCCAACATGGTCCCCCCACCAAACTTTCTGCGCTATCACCGGAACGACAAAAAATTGAGAGCTGACACTCCGTGACTTTATTATATATCATATTGGGGTCATTTTGAGCCTATTTGCATAACCCCCCCGAGGAGAGGATCATGGATAAATTCAAGATGGCGGCCACATGGGGTACCAGAAAAGTGATGTTTTTGTCATTTTTCTTCAAAATTTCTGCTTTTCCACGATGAAAAGTTGGCAAAAACTATTTTATTTCACATCACATTCATATTTACTAATTTATTATGCACTTTTGACGGAGAAATTGCATAAATAAAAAATTCAAAAAATCTGACCGAAAAATGTCGTTTTTGAAGATGACGTCACTGTGACGTCATCAAAGTAGCCATATTGGATTTTTTAA
The DNA here is from genome assembly GCA_036873755.1 of Hanleya hanleyi. NCBI lineage: Eukaryota > Metazoa > Mollusca > Polyplacophora > Lepidopleurida > Hanleyidae > Hanleya > Hanleya hanleyi. Next base: position 18,495 of record JAVTVY010011675.1, on the reverse strand, counting down.
ATGTTCTGTTAGAGCTTGACCCAAGGGTATGGTGTGGCAAGTTTCAAATCCCTAGCTGAAGGGATAAGAAAAATATTTGGGGAGGTGGGGCATTTCGCCCTCTCCCCCCCCCCCCCAGGCCTGGACTAGTCTCAAAAAGCCCTGGCCAGATATGGTTAAACTAATAGCAACGATATTGATGAAGCAGCATATGCAGCACCAGTCCTAAGAGAAGCAATGCTTAGGATTTCACCATTTAAACCTCGGAATGTCTTGCCGTTTCTCTGTTGCAAATAAACTAGCTTATGCAAATTAAAATTATACTTTAAATACTCGCCAGTCACGTGATCAAGATACCATTCTGAAAAAAAACGACATGCAAATTTCGTTTGAAACTAGAGATGAATGTATCTACAGGAACACATAGCTTACCCATCATGGGGAACCAGCCTACCCACCATGTGCGCTGTATGAGCTAATCCGTTTTTATGGCCATCGAAAAGCATTTGAAGTATGACAACGTGGCCAATTTCAATAGAGCATACCGCAATATATGATTTGTTTATGTACTGAGACTTCGACAGTTTTCCTTATTGCTTCAACATTAATAGGCTTCTATGGGAATTTACGGACTACCAATTGTTGTATTTCAAGGAGATTGGTATTCTTTACTCAATATATCGTCCTAAGAAGATTAAGCATTACAGATGGACACCCATCGAGAAGTTGAACCCATTGGTATTTGACCCCAACAAATAAGAACTCTTTTACTATCACAAGACAACATTTCTGTGAACTGAAAATCACTGTGACCTTAACCGTTGACCTATTGACACCAACATCAATATGCCTCTTCTGTCAAGTCCCGTCAAGCTTAGGCGTTATAGAGGATGACCAGCGTGAAGGTGGCCATTGACCTTTTTTGCCTCCGAATAATTTCTCCTCTTTGCAGTCAAACGTTCAACACTCATGTGAACTGTGACAATTATACTTCAAAATTGGCTTCTGGTTTGCTATGACATACTGTGCTAATGTTGTTATATGGAATATGGAGTAGGTTTTCGGATTATGGACGCGGATATTCTTTAATCCTACCTGACGGGGGGGGCACTTTCTCCCCCCTCCCCCCCTGTTTTTTTTTGCTCCTATCTCCGGCACGACAAAAAATTGACAGCTGAAGATTATCATATTGGGGTCATTATGAGCTTATTATCATGAGAAAATTCAAAATGGCGTCCATGTGGGGTACCAGAAAAGTGATGTTTTCGTCATATTTCTTCTAAATTTTTGCTTTTCTGTATGGATAAGTGGGTAAAATTTATTTTATTTCATATCAGATTATTATTTACTAATTTATCATGCAGTTTTTGCGAAGAAAGAACGAAAGTAAAAAATTCGACAATTTTGACCAAAAAAATGTTCCAAAAATGCTCTTTTTGAAAGTGACGTCACAGTGACGTCATCATGGCGGTTATCTTGAATTTTTTCACATTTTCTTGTAGAGCTTGACCCAATGATTTAGTGTGGTAAATTTCAGCCCTCTAGCCTTAGCGGTAGCGAAAATATATAGGGGGTGCTCTTTCCGCTCCTCCTCCCAGGCTGCGGTACACCCCAAATCGCCCAGGCCAGATAGGGTTAATGAACAACGGCTGAATTACCAGACGCTTGTGATTGACCTTTGACTTATTGTTTCTACAGTCAATAGTCTTCTGTATGCCAACGCACACCTGTGAACTTTCAAGAAGATTGATGGAGCGAAACTCAAGACCTCGTCCGAAGAAGCTTAAATTTTACCGAGAGACGGACCAAAGGACAAGGCAAAAACATAATGCCACTTCGACTTGAGTCGGCGTGGCATAAAACAAAATACAAATCAGTGATGCCTTTCCGAATTTTTTTTTACCTCCGTCGATCAGACGGAGGTCTAGGAGCGCAACGTGAAATCTCCCGCCAAATAATTGTCATATGGGGAACCCACGACTCATAGTATTTCCAATAGGATCGTCATGGTTCCCGACGAAATCTTGAATCTTTCTTTGGACACAAATGAATGCTTACGTCACAAAAGGTGTGTATCCTTTGCAGCGCTTCCACCGGGTCTCTTTATTCGAGGGTACTAAATTCGCGCGTGTACTTATAGCTTCGCGCTGGTACAGATGGCCGGTATGCGACGGCATACGAAGACAAACCTGTGCTTTCATAAAAAGTAAATTTTCACGAAAGAAAAACTCGCATTCCAGATAGTATAATTGGAAACTTCCTCGAGAATCTCTGAATCGGCAAAAAGATAAAGGACGAGTTTCATTCACCAGGATGCGAGTCGGAAGTGAGAAGTCAAATTCAAAGTCAGAGGTCAAAAACGTAAAACTCCGAAGAACTCTCTCGGCTTTTTCTTTTCTTTTTATTTTAGTTGGGGGGGGGGGGGCTTCAATCGTTATCTGTGAATCCGATCAACAACCTAGCCGGATAATCTGTCAAAAATTATCCGTCGTCTGGGTATTAAAGGTTGAAGGGTCATCGGAAGCTCGAACTGTGATACAGGCAAAAACTGTTGTTGTTGTAGTCTGGAAAAATAACTCTGCCTCACGAGGCGCTCTCTCGGCTTTTTCTTTTCCTTTTGTTTGAAGATGGGGGGGGGGAGATAGCGACTGGAAATATATATCTTCCCATGATACTTCAATCGTGCGCTCATGAATTCCACGGAAAAGCGGACATTGCTAAACAGCCCTTTTTCGCATAAAATTCACTCCACATTCTGTCGTAGACCCTATATTAGCATGTTGTTTGTTCTATTCGCTTCCTATGATCTCCGGGAACAAGCCAATAATAGAGAAGATGTGTTTTAATAGCGAAATATTTTTCCCGCAATTTTTTAACATGAAGAACTCGGGAAATTCTAAATTGTCAAAGAAGAAAAATTGCACTTTACTGAAAACTATACTATTTTGAAACATCTGCAGAAAAGATATGCATGTGGCGGGAGCTGTATACCTTAGTAAAAATAAGAGGTCAGAGTTTTAATTTTCTAAGTAGAAGAGATAAATTCACTCTAGGAATATTTTTTTGAAGAAAATGTGTAATTAATAAAGCACTTTTACCGATAAGATTTAAAAAGCGCACTCGTGATTCCATCACGATTTTTTGTCGATTCCGTCACGGACTAGATTTAACCCCTGGGATGATCCAGTCGCGTTTTTCTCACGATGAAAAAAATCTTATCATCCTTGGGTACTGTATGTTAGTAAGAGATGTCATATAAGAATAGTCAGATTGAAACAGAGCAGCAAAAAAATAGACAAGCAACACTAGTCAAGAGTCATGTCCGTTTCAGGTGATTCCGTCACGAACATTTCGAAGCATGATTTACTGAAAATGCTGGATCATCTGTAGATTTTTCATGGATCCGTAAACAGATGTCATATAGAATAGCAAACTAAACTTGAAACTACATGGGTATGACCACGGAACTTCCGAGTACATGACTTTGAATAAAGAAAAGGTCTTCCCAACGGTGATTCCGTCACGGTGGAATTCATGATCTGTGAATCCGATCAACAACCTAGCCGGACAATCTGTCAAAAATTATCCGTCGTCTGGGTAAGGTTGAAGCGTAATCAGAAGCTCGGACTGTGATACAGGCAAAAACTGTTGTTGTTGTAGTCTAGAAAAATAACTGGCATGCACTCTGTGGAGAAGGGCCTCGTGAGGCACAAAGGGCAATTTTTTGTTGTTGTTTATCTGCAAATCCGCTCAACTCGATGGGTATCTTTCACTTGTTCTCACAGTTGCCTGGCCTGTGTGATATTGGGTGGTCGAAGTCTACGTATAGTTTTTTTCAATAAATTATGGAAATTAATATAAACATATATTTTTTTAAATAGATTTTTTTATAAGTGTATTTCTCTTTCATCTTTGGCTCAATTAAAGTCATTCTCTAAAATGTGAAGCCGAGTTAATACAGTTTTTAATTATCTACCAAACCCTGTCCTCTATGACATAGAATAAAAGAGAAGTTGAGAATAGAACCGCTCAACACAGTCATTTCTAAACATCAAGTTGTGCATAAGTATTTTTACTTACTCTGTACAAGCTGAGGGCATTTTTGGGGCTTTTGAAAATTTTGAGATTTTTGCGAGTCTGTCCATATTTAACTAAGCGACGTCCAAGCGAGCTAATGTACGCGCGTTATATTCATATCAAGTATGGTGCGGCTTGTGTTCAATGAGGCTTGGAATGTTTATACAATTAATTTTCTTCTCACTGTTACACAATAAATATTTGCTGCGTGGAATCCAGTCATTTGTTCCATAGGGGCAATATTCTCATCAGCCATCACCATTCAATGTGAATGTGATACATGTACAAGTCCATGGTCATTGATACAGTAAGGTGAAGGCGAAGGTGACCTGTAACACCAGTATACAAAATTATACCGAGCGCATTGAATCCTCATCATATGATGTTGAGACAGATCAGAACGAAGTGTCGGTAAAATCAGGTGTGTTTTGAAGAGCATTCTCTCATCAATGATGATGCTATACTGTACACATAAAAAATATGAAGTGTTGCTGTGTTGGGCCTATAGCACAAAATCACAAGCAAGTTGGTACAACTAGGCACACAGGGTCTCATTTCTGTCGCTAACGTGTTGATTTGGGTGAGGGGATCCTCTCATGGGGAGGTGTGGGTGGGATGGGGCCTAATGTCTCAAGCACTTTTCCAGGTTTTCCATCAATATACTCTATTCCATACCCCAATATTTCAAGCACGTCAAATCAAACAATTTGCTGGGAATGTGACTTTCACATCCCTGTCTGGACATGCTAGTGAGGAACCCTCAATCCCAGATTAATTACCATTGATGAAGCTAACGTCCAACAAATGCAAAATTGAGCTTGGCATCCGGCCGTATGTTATTCAGTGATGTATTACGCTACGGACCCTGTTGCCTCGACGGAGGTCTTTGCGCTCATCCAGCGCTTGTTTTTTTAGTATTGACCACCTCTCTCTTGTGCTGCTAACTAGCTTGCTTTGATACATATATTCAAAGTTAATACCTACTTGAATTTTGGTGTTAATGTTCTCTAATGAATTAGACGCTTTGAAATGTGGACGAGAAATTTCCTCATGGACGAATCTAAAGCCTGTATTTGTAATTTGGCGCCATTACGGTGCTACTGAAAATTTCTTAGAAATATATACTCTCCACTGTCAACAGCTGCCAATGAATGTCTTAACTCTGAGATATGTGAATAATTCGTTACACAATCATTGGCATGGATTGAAATCGATCTTGACTTCTGTTTACAATATATAATGCAGAAGATAATAAATGTAGCATAGTTTCAGTGATTTAACGATATTTTTTGCATTATCACCTCATATATTAAACTTCAGAATCGCTTTAATGCTCTATATTTTAGCTCAGTTTAATATACATCTTCACAAGGTCCATTCTAGGAAGGGAAATCAGATTCAGATTAGATTCTGTCAGAAGCCGACCATGTTTGAAGCTGAGATGCAGTGGTATTCTCAACGTTTTTCCCAAGTATGGCTATGATGAGAATACTTCTGTTATCGAAGCAGAATGTGAAATCAAATATATAAATACAGATTGTTCATCTCTATACGAAATTTTTGTGCATGTTAATTACTAAGATCAACACAAGTGGTCATGGTAATAGGTGATGAATACATGCTCAGCTAAAATTGTCAATATGATCTCACAAGTTGACCAACATCTAACCGAATTATTCTGTTACATTTGAGCACACGTACTGTCTTAGTATTCTTGTATTAGAGCATTAGCCAATCAACTCATTGGCGGAATACACCTCCACGTTTGACCTTCGGCCCCATAACAAATGCAGCACCCATTGTAAACGTAATACAGGTCGCTAAGTCCAACAAACACATCTTAGGGCACCACTGCAATGCCAAAGCTAAGGCTCATATTCCACGGTATTCAGTTGGCGGTTGCCGCCCCTCAGTCACGAGCATCTGTTTACATGAATATTTGTACGGGTGACAAGCCGTTTTAATGTTGAACTGATGAACGAAAGCTAATGTTTATGAGAGTCGTGCAACACTACACTGTTGTCCGCAACTTTGAGCATTCTGTCCTTTAGTCCTGCATTCCTGCATATACATTACTTTTATTCATAATTGAAAAGTTTGGCATATATTACCCGTAGGGCGATTGTGTCATCCCCTTACACATTCCCCACTCTCTCCCCTCCCGTACATTAACAGGGCACAATTTCTAGGATAATTTACAAGCGTCTAGTCAGTCATTCAATATTCCGCCTTCGTCCATTAAAGATTTTTCGCGTCCATAATCCAAAGGCCTAATTCATATAACAGAGCTAGCACCAAATTGAAGAAAAACAATGATAGTATACATAATAATAGATTAGTTTCCTACAAGAGAGAAACGCTCAACATTTGTCAATGATGCCGGCAAGGCATCATGATGTTCCAAAAATATCAAATCCGTATATCGCTGATCAGTATTCTTTATCCATGTTATTTTCGTTTTAAAGTCGTTATCTAGAGGCATGGACACGTGTAATCACATAAAGTTCTTTTCATGCTAATATTCAGTGGCACGGAGGCAAAGACAGACGGACGTAAGTCTCAGTTTATAGTATAGATTAGCCTGTCAACAGAGCGGAACGCAATTTGCACACAATCGAATACGTATATTTTTGCGTATACCAGGAATTCGTGATACGCACTGACGTCTACAAATCCATAATGTTAATAAAGTTTATACTGAAATGTACCAAAATAAGTATGCTTGTGAAAATCTCAGCTCATACCGACCTGAATGCAAACCATTACCATTAACCGTATATCGGTGTGTGTGAATGCGAATAATATTCAAACTTTCTGTAGGGCTCCAGTAATGAATTAAAACTGTTAAAAGTCCACATTGAAATTGAAGTGCTGGAACCAAACCACACAGCACCAGTTAATTTAGAATACCTGCGAAATCAATGTCAGATTCAGGACAAAAAAATGCTGTTGGACAGATCTTTTAAAATTCGTCCAGAAAATGTGAATTAATGTGAATTAATTTGAGTAACTTTAATTTCGGTTCCTAAAAACACTTGCATTCATTCATTAAATCTTGGAGCATGTTTCATTGATGCCTTATTTTGTAGTTTCTAATAATTTGATATGAAAGCGAGTATCTATATCTTTCAAACAATTATGCGTATGACCGATACTACTAATATACTATTCCAATAAAAAAATGAAAATATCTATAGCGTGATCAAGCAGTTGTTCCGGTTTATCTCTATCGTGTGTTCTCCCGGTTTGCTCCCGATTTTCTATTGAAGCGCAGTACCCCATCGATCCTCCTCGAAATAAATACAGTCGAGCCTACACTGTCAAAAATGTGACCGTATCTGAAAACTTCAAATATTTTTAAATAAATCGCAAAATTTTGAAGAAATTATAAAATGAAATGTGTAAAAATTGGCCCCATGATAAGTAATTAAAAACTAGGAAATATGTATTCAAATGTCATGTGTGCATATTTGGACACCTTTACGCCAAATGGTTCACTTTTAATAACTGTTATACACACGACGTGTTCAAGTATGAAGATGTGTTAAAATATACACCTTTTGAACACCTTTGAACACCGCTTTTCAATTGTTCAACAGCTGTGTTGAAAATGGTGTTCAGATTCAGTCTACAGACTGACGTGTTTGTATCGATTAACTGCAATCTTGGCATTACAGGTGAGCATTTCCCTTCCAGACATCCTGATATACATGTAAGTAGTAGTAAAAGTGCAAATTGGTTCTTATTTATGCAAATGAGATGACGTCACGTGACTGACCTTGCCCACCTCCAACACTGAAGAGTTCCAATCTAGGGGGAGGTAACTCTGGGTCACTATAGAAGAGTTCCAATCTAGGGGGAGGTAACTCTGGGTCACTATAGTTCCGGCAAAGGGCCCCTGGGCATGTATTCATCCGCGGTGATGCGGTTTTGGCGGTGATGCGGTCGCGGAAGAAAGCTTCCGCGGAGAAAAAGTAGTCCCTAGATAAAATGGTCCGATTGGGTCGAGTGAGGTATCAAAGTGAAGCTTAGGTGAAGGTGCATCTAATGGGCTGGGTGTGGGGTTGACATATCGGCCTTCTGCGCATGCGCGGTGGCCGAAGGGTATGAAAATAGCCTTTTTGGAGCTAGGGGAGCCCCTAGTGGACCGATGGGGTCGAGTGAGGTATCAATGTGAAGCATTCATGAAGGGGCATCTAATGGACTGGGTGTGGGGTTGAAATAGCGGCCTTCTGCGCATGCGCGGTGGCCGAAGGGTATGAAAATAGCCTTTTTGGAGCTAGGGGAGCCCCTAGTGGACCGATGGGGTCGAGTGAGGTATCAATGTGAAGCATTCATGAAGGGGCATCTAATGGACTGGGTGTGGGGTTGAAATAGCGGCCTTCTGCGCATGCGCGGTGGCCGAAGGGTATGAAAATAGCCTTTTTGGAGCTAGGGGAGCCCCTAATGGTCCAATGGGGTCGAGTGAGGTATCAATGTGAAGCATTCATGAAGAGGCATCTAATGGACTGGGTGTGGGGTTGACATATCGGCCTTCTGCGCATGCGCGGTGGCCCAAGGGTATGGAAATAGACGTTTTGGGAGCTAGGGGAGCCACTAATGGGCCGATGGAGTTCTATGAGGTATCCATGTGAAGCCTATGTGAAGGGGCATCCAGTCATGGGTGGGTGCATGTAAAATTTTTCCTGAAAAAAAAAAAAAACGGAAAACGGACTTTATCGAAAAACCTGGGAAAATGCCTATATGGGGTAGGGGGGTATATAGGTCGCCGGGCTTAACGGGGCTTGTCTATCAATAGAGTTATCTCCCCCTAGTTCCAGGGTGGGTGTATGTAAAAATTTTCCTGAAAAAATACGGAATACGGACTTTATCCTAAATTACGGGAAAATGCCTATATGGGGTATGGGAGGTATAGGACCATCCTGGGAAACGTACTTCTATACATTTGCGGTAGGGTTGTGGGGTCGCGTTTTACTCGTCTCGTCATTTAGAACATGATAGGAAGTGTCCCCGTGCGAATCGGTGAAATTTTTGAAAAAAGTCACCGAACCCCATGTAGTCCCATACTGAGGGTATAGGATCAATGTTTGTCCCCCTGGGAAACGTACTTCTATACATTTGCGGTAGGGTTGTGGGGTCTCGTTTTACTCGTCTCGTCATTTAGAACACGATAGGAAGTGTTGCCGAGCGAATCGGTGAAATTTTTGAAAAAAGTCACCGAGGCCTGGGTAGGCCCATAGGCCTATACTGCATGGCTATGGGTGTATAGGCCCATACGGGGTGGACATGTTGGAGTCTAGGTGAGTCCCTAATGGTCCAACGGGGTCGAGTGAGGTCTTATTTTGAAGCTCTCGTGGAGGAGCACTTGACTACACTAATGGTTCGTCTGTGTTCAATAGTCTGCGCATGCGCAGCCTGGCCCGTAGTATAGAAAACAGGCATTTTGAGTGCTATGTAGGGGTGTGTTTGGGATAGAGATGGGCTATTCACGGTTCGAATGGGTCGTGTGAGGTGTCAAAGTGAAGCTTGTGTGGGGTAGAGTCAGAATGGTGTGTTTTTGAATGCAAGTCGCGTTAATCTGCGCATGCGCAGTTGGTTGTAGTAAGTAAAGTGGCCATTTTGGGGCAGTGAAGGAAGGTATTTGGGGTCGAGATGGGCTATTCACGGTTCGAATGCGTCCTGGAAGGTGTCATCTTGTAGTTTTCGGGGTGTACATTCCGATTTGAGGGATGTTCGTGTAATCTGTGACGTCATCGGTGACGTCATCGGTACGAGTAGTAGCGAAAGTGGCCATTCTCGGGCAGTACATGAAGGTATTTGGGGTCGAGATGGTGCGGTAGTAATATCATTCTGCGCATGCGCAGACGCAATGCGGAGCTCTCGTCCAATCAGAAGCGAGTATTTCAAATCCGTCACAGAGCTCTCAGCCAATCAGAAGCGAGTATTTTGACCCGGTGCATTATGGGCCATATCCAAGATGGCGGCACGTATGTTCAAGATGGCGGCACATCCGGTGTCGAAAACTGGCCGACATTCCGTCAGTGTAAAGGTTTCCACCGTGCGGTGGAAACCTTTGCGCGCCGGGGTCAAAGGTCAGTTCCGGCCACCACCACCACCACCACAACCACCACCACCACCACCGCCACCACCACCACCGGGCGATAGTATGCTCAGGCACATTCAACGCAAACACAACCAAGAGACACAGCCGAGTCCCGCTATAGGTCCAACAAGAGCAGTAGAGCATCCCTATACGATGACGGTGAGCGGCCCTACAGGGTGTGGAAAGACATCCTGGGTGATGAAGTTCTTAGAGGGAGGTGTGGCAACCCCAGCTCGGACACGTGTTGTTTGGTGTTATAGCCAATGGCAGCCCGCCTACGAAACTACAAGGTTACAGAATGTGAGCTTTGTCCCAGGAATTCCTCACGACATAGACGAACCCTATTACTTCGATTCCGAGCAGACCAACGTGGTAGTGCTCGATGATCTGATGAGTGCGGCCAAGGACAATTCGAAAATCGCCAACCTATTCACCAAAAGGTTCCCATCATCGCAATCTGTCCGTCATCTATTTGACTCAGAATCTCTTTCCTCAAGGGAAGGCGTCCAGAGATATTGCCTTGAACTGCCAATACTTTGTGTTGTTCTCCAATCCCATTGACAGAGCACAAATCCGTGTGTTTGGTAGTCGAATTTATCCTCAGAACATTGACCATTTTATGCGGGCGTTTCAAGAAGCGACAATTCGGCCGTACGGCTACCTGTTCGTAGATTTAAAAGCCCATACCCCCGAAGATCGTCGGCTGACCACCTACCTGTTACCCGGCGAGGAATCACCACAACGGCATATACCCCTACACCATCCGCCGAGTCCACTCCTGGCAGAGCAGCAGCAGCAGCCCACCCCCATACAGGGGGTCCGCTTCATACCATCAGTCCCGGAATATCACCCAACCGTGAAGGCCCAACCCGAGGTTGAAGAACATAATGTGAACTCGAGGCTATGGAAGGATTTGTTCAAAGAAAGTATGGACGCCGAGATGGGCGAGATTTTGGAGGCCACAGGAAACAAGTTTCAACGCAAAGGGTATTCGAAAGAGGAAGCTGCAATTTTAGCCCATAACAGATTGGCACCCAGACTACGACGGGCTTTACGTCAGCAGTATGTCGACTTACTGACCCATATGAAATTGCTGGATAAGGACCCAGTCCATATGGAAATTGAAAGAACAGCGTCGATGTTGAAAACCTCGGGCATGAACTGGAAAGCGGCGTATGTCAGAGCAATAGCACAAAAGAAACATTTGTTCGAACGCATCATTAAACAACGTTAAAGCATTAAGAAAGTGTGTTAAAGCGTTGAGACGAGCGTTAAGGCGTAACGACGGGCGTTGACGAGCGTCACTGCATTTCGATGAATTGGTGTCAATTCCATGAAATCAGAGCTTCTGAGCTAATTCACCAGGGCGTTGAAGCGTTGAGCTAAGCGTTGATGGGCGTTACTGTCTATAAAAGCGAGCGTATTCCCAAACACGCACAGTCGACGTTCAACCGTCAACATGGCTTATACTTGTTCTGAGTGTGAACGCACGTTCACCAGACATTACGATATGATGCGACACCAGAAAAATATACATGGGACTGAAGACGCCGAGGAGCCCGTTGAGGCAGATACTGATACAGAGATTGATGAGAGTGCATCGACTGATACCGAATCCAAGATGGCTGACAGTCTATCTACTGATATGGAGAGCTTGACCTCAGAGAATCAGCCTTCATCCCAGGAAAGTGAGGCAGAACCTACCTTCTGGGATCGTATTGTGACAGCAGCTATCAATACTCACGCTGAAGCGATCGAGGACGCCGGAGAGGATAATTTACAACAGACGTACACCCAAATGCGCCCCGCATCAGGAAAACAGCCATGGCGATCTATGAACAGTATACCTTACTACCGCTTGAAATGAAAGGGGACCCCACGCACAGGTCCATCATGAAGACCAAGCGTCACTTGGAAGAGGATATGGGTTTACCACCCACAGAGGCCCTGGAAAATGCGATCAGAATGCGCAAACAACTGTTTCAGGACATGCTGCCCGAAGAATATCCAGGCCTGTCCGACGATGATTAGAATAAACGGTTCAGAATGAAGGAACTCTCTGAAATGGCGACTTCTGATTGGACAAGAATACATCTAACGGACAGGAACGAATAGGACAGATGCAAATGGCGGTCTCTGATTGGACAAGAGTCTTTCTTGAATTGTAAACATACCCAACGCGGCTCCCCCAGCGTGGGTATGTTATGATGGATGGGGAAAATAAACTATATGAAAAAAAACTTGTTGTTGTTGTTGTTCCCTCATGTGTCATCCTTGCTGTTGTTGTTTTCTCTCTCTCTCCGGTCTATATCATGGCGTCAAAACGTCTAGCAGGACCCATACAAGGACCAGTTTTCGACACTAGGTGACCACATCCCGACGGAATGGCCAGTTTTCGACACCGGATGTGCCGCCATCTTGAACATACGTGCCGCCATCTTGGATATGTCCCATAATGCACCGGGTCAAAATACTCGCTTCTGATTGGCTGAGAGCTCTGTGACGGATTTGAAATACTCGCTTCTGATTGGACGAGAGCTCCGCATTGCGTCTGCGCATGCGCAGAATGATATTCCTACCGCACCATCTCGACCCCAAATACCTTCATGTACTGCCCGAAAATGGCCACTTTCGCTACTACTCGTACCGATGACGTCACCGATGACGTCACAGATGACGCGAACATCCCTCAAATCGGAATGTACACCCCGAGAACTACAAGATGACACCTTCCAGGACGCATTCGAACCGTGAATAGCCCATCTCGACCCCAAATACCTTCCTTCACTGCCCCAAAATGGCCACTTTACTTACTTCAACCAACTGCGCATGCGCAGATTAACGCGACTTGCATTCAAAAACATACCATTCTGACTCAACCCCACACAAGCTTCACTTTGACACCTCACACGACCCATTCGAACCGTGAATAGCCCATCTCTATCCCAAACACACCCCTACATAGCACTCAAAATGCCTGTTTTCTATATTACGGGCCAGGCTGCGCATGCGCAGACTATTGAACACAGACGAACCATTAGTGTAGTCAAGTGCTCCTCCACGAGAGCTTCAAAATAAGACCTCACTCGACCCCATTGGACCATTAGGGACTCACCTAGACTCCAACATGTCCACCCTGTATGGGCCTATACACCCATAGCCATGCAGTATAGGCCTATGGGCCTACCCAGGCCTCGGTGACTTTTTTCAAAAAATTCACCGATTCGCTCCGCAACACTTCCTATCGTGTTCTAAATGACGAGACGAGTAAAACGAGACCCCACAACCCTACCGCAAATGTATAGAAGTACGTTTCCCAGGGGGATAAACATCGGTCCTATACCCCAGTATGGGACTATATGAGGCTGAGTGACTTTTTTCAAAAATTTCACCGTTTCGCTCCGGGACACTTCTTATCATGTTCTAAATGACGAGACGAGTAAAACGAGATCCCACAACCCTACCGCAAATGTATAGAAGTAGGTTTCCCAGGATGGTCCTATACCTCCCATACCCCATATAGGCATTTTCCCGTTATTTAGGATAAAGTCCGTATTCCGTTTTTTTTCAGGAAATTTTTTACATACACCCACCCTGGAACTAGGGGGAGATAACTCTATTGATAGACAAGCCCCGTTAAGCCCGGCGACCTATATACCCCTCATACCCCATATAGGCATTTTCCCAGGTTTTTCGATAAAGTCCGTGTTCCGTATTTTTTTTCAGGAAAATTTTTACATGCAGCCACCCAGCCATCAAATACCCTTCACCTAGGCTTCACGTTGATACCTCACTCGACCCCATTCGACCATTAGGGGCTCCCCTAGCTCCAACACGGCTATTTCCATACCCTTGGGCCACCGCGCATGCGCACAATGCCGATATTTCAATCCCACACCCAACCCGTCAGATGCCCCCTCACATAAGCTTCACTTTGATACTTCACTCAACCCCCTCGGTCCACTAGGAGCTCCCCTACATCTCAAAACGGCTATTTCCATACCCTTCGGCCACCGCGCATGCGCAGAAGGCCGCTATGTCAACCCCACACCCAGCCCATTAGATGCCCCTTCACTTTGATACCTCACTCGATCCCATTGGACCATTATTGGCTTCGCTAGCTCCAAAACGGCTATTTCCATACCCTTCGGCCACCGCGCATGCGCAGAAGTCCGATATTTCAATCCCACACCCAGCCCATTAGATGTCCCTTCACCTAGGCTTTACTTTGATACCTCACTCGATCCCATTGGACCATTTGTGGCTCCCCTAGCTCCAACACGGCTATTTCCATTTCCTTAGGCCACACGAGTTGTCTCCCTTGCGTCAATGTGTGCAGATGGCGCTACGGTCGACGCCGTGATGGGGAAAGGGCGTCCCCGCACCATCCTGGAGCCGCCATTTTCTTTGTTGTTTTCTTGCGGAGATACACGGGACAATAAACACTCGACCGTAGGGTGGTACAGATGCTAGACTGATCCTATTAACATGGTACAACACCTATAGATTATGTTTATTACTATTATATGGCTTAGAGGTTTTTTTTAGAGTAATGTGAGGGTTTTTTCTCCCCGTGACGTCCCCACCGCCTCGTTTGCTCCCTTGTGCCGTCTAAAAACACCGCCATTTTACAAGTAATTAATTAAAATTAATTAATTAATTAATTAATTTATTTGAAATACTAGTACCCATCCTCCGTATGGCAGAACTGTACAACCCAGAACAAGTCTAGACATGCCTTGATCACGTGATCGTCATTGGGAAACCCCCACTGGGGAATCCCCCGAAAAGTTCCTCCTCAATCCTCCCCCGGAGGGAACAAAAAAGTAGGTCAATGCGACCTGTAATCACCTTTATATACTACTGACATCAAAGCAGTTTGACCCGCGATGAAATTGAAACCTGTCACATCTCATACCGCGCAGTGGATTGGCCTAATCAACTGGCTTTGCGCGTTCACTGATTGGGTTGATTCAGGGGAAACCCCTTGATCTATTTATATCCAGAACTCGTATGGGTAACTAACCAAGCCAGTGTATCGATCCCAACAGATCGATACACTGGCTCGCGAGGATGGGTCGATGGGGATCGTCGTCTGGATACTAACAGCGATCTAGTTTTGGTGGCGTTGAAATCAACTAACCACATCTTTGCCCATTCCTCGAAACGATTCAGGTCTAAATCTAGTTCTGTTCTGACACTTAGATTTGTAATATTCTCCGATATCACATACAAATATGTGTCATCGGCAAATAAACAGATGTTATTGATGATGCCCTCTGAGAGGTCATTTATGTAAAGTAAGAATAAAAGTGGACCAAGAACCGAACCCTGAGGCACACCCGCAAAAGTTCTTTGTGGTGAAGATTCACATACATTTATGACGACTCGTTGATAACGCTCGTCTAGATAATCAACAAACCATCGAGGCAAACTTCCATTTATCCCTAGTTTCTCTAATTTAGTCAGTGATCCTTTATGCCAAACTCTATCAAACGCTTTTGAAATATCAAAAAATAAGAAATATACTTCTTTACCTTTGTCTAATGTATTAACAATATCGAAATAAATATCTAGAAGTTGTCTAACAGTTGATTTAGACGGTAAAAAACCACGTTGATTCGGTGTTATTTTCTCGTGTAGGAAATTGAATACGTGTTTGAATACCACTTTTTCCAACACTTTACTTAAACAGCTAAGTAAAGAAATCGGTCTATAATTAACAATGTCATTTTTGTAACCTTTCTTAAAGATTGGTGTAACATTGGCCAATTTCCACGAAGAAGGAAATATGGCTTTTTGGAGAGAATAATTAAAAAACCTAACAAATATCGGAGCAAGAACGTCCTTCCCTTCGAGAAGAAGTCTTGGACTAATTTCGCCTGGTCCAATAGCTTTGGTAGTGTCCAGATTTGATAAAATGGGCAGTACATCATTCATAGTAACAGTAAAATGTGTTAACTGTGGTCCTGTATGTGGGATAAGTAAAGGAAGAATATAGCGTTTGAGTCGTCGACATAACATATTTTGGAAAAGTAATCGTTCAACATCGTAGCTTTCGCTTGTGGGTCGTATTCGTAGGTGCTATCTGACCGTAAAAGAGGAGGGAACTGGCACAAACTGAAACGATTTGCATAGTTTCCACCAATATTTATCTCCAACGTTTCCAGATTTTATTTTTTCGGCATTTTTTAGTTTATAGTTTTCTTTAGCTAATTTCACTAACCTATTAACTTTATTTCGTTGTATTTTGTAAATATTTATATCATTTTGGCAACCAGATTTCCTGGAACGTTTGTACAGTTTGTGACGAATTCTCATTTCATACTTAATTTCGCCGGTTATCCAATTCTTATATGATGGCCTTATTGTTACTAGCCTGTTTGGGATAGTATCTTTGGCAGAGTTCAATATATTTTCAGTAACAATCTTACACCAAGTCTCTACTGAATTTTCATCTGATAGGCCTTCCCAGTTTGATGTTTTAAGTACAATCGGCTTTGTCGTAATTCCATACCTTTCGCGTGAAGCTTTTCTCTCTAATAATCTTGGAGTGAAGTTTAACAAATACGGGGCAATGATCGCTACAAAAGTTAGACAAGACACCAGATTTCGGTGATGTTGTCAAGCGCTGAACAAATGATCGGATCTCATAAGGATCCCGATGCAGGACGTGTAGCCTCTGTTATAATCTGGTTCATACCAAAACTGGCTACTAGGTCTGTTAGATGGTATTTTGAAGAATCGAAAAGGTTTTCATTTAGATCACCAAGAATCACAACATGATTAGCTTTATTATTATCAACTACAGATTCGATGTTATCGGCAAGAACAGGCCACGTCAAAATTACAAAGATTTGCAAATACTAAGCCTAATTTATCTTTGAGTCCACATACATTGACATGAACAATGGACAAAGTGTTGTTAGGCGGCTGTGGCCCAGGGTTCGGTTCGATATTGCCACATAATGCAATGAGACTAAGAATTAACAGGAAGTTATATACAGTACTGTTGATAATACGAATATATGTACCTATGACTCGGTTAGAACTAGTAGATACATATTTACACAACATTGCTAATAAGTGTAGCATTTCGTATACCATATTCCCTTTAAATATGTTACTTCTAATAAAGAACCGACCAAATAATCCTATGGCTACACGATAGCTTGCGATGTCATTACCCATAGTCCATACTCACTCTATATGCAAGTTCATATCGTGTGGCCATTACAAATAGCTGCCGCTTAACCCATGTACATGTATCAGTGTGCAGTGCAAGAATAAGTTCTTAGTTCAAACTTATTTTGTACTTCTTCTGTGCTTTTTAGATCAGTGCTGAGTAATTGCTAATAATTTTGATAAATGCAAACATTACTGTTGATATTTATAATTTCACACTCCAGTGATCACGTCAGATCTGTATACTTTATTCCAGTTGCCTGTCAAAATGATCAGTCGGAAATTGAGGTTTAGCATGGTGGGGTGCGACTAAGAAAGAGCGAAATACCTCGCATTCGGAGTGAGGAAAAAATATGGAAGGGGTTGGGTGGTTGATAATGTCACTACGAGAGGCCTGGACGTCGGAGTATATCCACTTGGAGCGAGGATGTCGCTCAGTGTAGCCGCTCAGGTCGCGGACGCTATCCATACCCATCTTAGCTTGCTAAGGGCATTTCACGTTCCACTTAACACTACCCTTAGCTCAATGGCTTCGTTCTCCGTGTATTTCGCCCCATGTCAGCTTCCCCAAGCATCAAGTCACATGTCCGCTCTATTTAAACGAGCCAATGAAATTATCCGAATTCAAATATTTTGACCTGGGAATCTCAGATGTGAGACATGTCGATTGCACTTTAAGTGCTCGAGGCGCAAGACTGTGGGAGACCAAACCGAAGTTGTGCGAATTAGCTATATTATTTCTCACTCTAATGGAGCCTACTTCTTTGTTTTTCCTAAGAAAAATCATATTACAAACGGCCTAGCATATTAGAAAAAATAAAATCGGCGGCAGTTCACAGGAAAATGATATGATTTTTATTTTGTGATGGGGGCACTTCGAGGCCCACTAAGAGATCATTTCAATCGATCGCTTTCTGGAGGTGTGTCTTCATTTTATGAATGTGATTGCGCCGATGTCGTGTCTCACGGGACCAATCGCATGTGACCATTTCGGAAACGCCCTATTACACTCAGATATCACCCATTACCGCATGGCTATAAGTTTCTACGTATGATCGTACCATGCGTTCGGATGATGTCCATACCGAGACGATATATCTTTCACTTGACAGCTCCCTGACAGTATTATTGACGCAACACTACACTAAGCT
>JAVTVY010011673.1:0-54150 GCA_036873755.1 Hanleya hanleyi | reverse complement strand
CAACACTCTCCGAAACTATGATTTTTTATTACTTTGGAATGCGCCGAGGAAGAAAATATATGTTAACACGCGAGATATTGGGATGAACTGGCAGATCAGAGAAGTTAATCAAAGTACTTAAAGTACTGATATCGGGTTTACTTGCATCAGAGGAGTTTATTAGTGTCATGTTTGGGAAGAATGGTGGTGTTCGCTTGACATACGGAATCGCCCTCAAGCTGTTCAGTTTGAAGGGCCAAACTTTCACTTTTATCAAAGGGATATGAAATGGACATTTTGTACAGCCTTCATGCTGAATTATAAGACCCGAAATAATGAAGGACTGCAGATGCACGAAAACGGATTTATGGCTCACTAAAGTTGGTAAGTTGGCTTATTTTCGTATTTTTAGGCACTTTTCGGTGTGGATTTTCTCTTGTTACAAAAATAGGACACCTTTAACTAAAACCAATTTTAGCTATTTTGACCAACAAATAAGTCTAAATATGATTTTGGTTAAAGGTGTCATAATTTTGCAACGAGAATTTTGGAGAGAAAATGCCGACTGTAAATGCACCGAAAAGTGCAAAATACGGCAGGTTTGAACCACTGTAAGTCTGGTTGTGTTTGTCTGTGGGTCTTGATTATTCTTTATCTATTCAAATGGTCAATTTGGTGCTTTTTAGACAAAACTTAGCCCCACCAGCTGTGTGTATCAAAAACGCATTGAGGACGATTCCCTATCTAAAGTGAAGATCATCTTTGTGATCTTGCACTATATATGAATCAAAACATAAAGATTAAAAAATGTTCAAAAATATTAAAATTCATATTCGTAATAATAATTCATAAAGTGCCATATAGTTATAGAACAACCTCAAGAATATGTGTGTAAAGTTGAAGTTTCAGATCTATATATCATGTACCAATTTCGAGTTCTTGCATTTGAAAGAGTGACTAAAAAAACTGATGGGACAATAAGTGCTGGTCCTATATTACTCGCTGGTTATCCTGCTATTGCTTTGTGGCGCAGTGACTTCCTGGCATCAGCCCCACATAATAGCCAGATAGGATCGGTTGTCGCTGGACCGTGGAGAATGACTATCCGTCTCGCCGTAACAAATGCTACCAGATAAAGGCAACTTTTAAAAGAAATTGGAAAGATAAAATTTACTGCGATAATCTCCCAATTATCACGTTCAATGCACAAGCCACCGTGTATATGACTGTCAGAGAGAAGAACGGTATTTTTTTTATGACAGGGTTCGTGCGCCTTCAGAGGTTCAAAATTCCATGACTTTTCTATGACCAATTTTTGAAATTTCCGTGACCTCTAAACAACGCTTTTCATACAAGTTCTAGATCAGACATTCATAGCTCAGCCATCGTCCATGTCTGACTTCATATTGAAAGACAGTCTATCTATATCAGTGTGACTGTATTTGTTTCAAACACCACACTATTTCCGGTTCCAATGTCCAATTTGTTGAAAGAAAGCCAGAAATACCCTCGCGATGATCTCCGGCAGATGTTGGCATATGGCCACGGTCGTGCAGGGCATTGGTCGTCTCACCGTTCGAGGTAGAAGTTGAAGCTCGGGCATAGTCAGAAATGCCGGTATGTTCATGTGCTGTCCGCCCTGATTTTTCTGTCCATGCGTAATGTGTACCCTGTAATCTTTGTATGGCTCCGACCATCGTCCATATTGGACAGATCCACATTTGTTTGACATATTGTGTACGTTGCTGTCCTCTCACCGTGACGGGACAACCACAGTTATAATCATCCATTCTCAGCCAATGTTCACTAAATTTGCATTTTCCCGGCATCGGCAAAATTAGCCCAAAGCTAAATTCCAAACCAACGAACAATGATGACTGCAGTTTGACCAGTTCAAATGGGACTGTTCTGGATGCAAGACGGTACATCTTCGGGAAATTTATGACCTATTCCAAGGTTCTTAGCGTTACATGTACATGATCAGGTCAGGGCATTTGCAGCATTTCTGTTCTTCATTCAATACATAGTACTGTTCATACGCCCGATGATATGTACTTTTGTTGCTAACATTATGCAAGTTTTGTCGTTAAAAAAATAAAACTGAACGTACTTGTAGGCCTACTCGTTTGAAGCAGCAGACATTATAAATTTAGTTGACCTACATTATGCATTGAAGATCAACCATTGCGGAAAACAACGAATTACGTCAATTATACAGTATTTTCGCCTGCATGTTGTCTGATCGTACTATTCTTGTTTATCTGATGATGCTAAACAATAATGATCTTGTGAACTTTGGGATAGGCCTAGGTCACAAATTTTCTGAAGATGTACCATTTTGCGTTCTGGATACGTAAATTAGTATAGATGTCAAGAGCGTGAGCCAATCAGCTGTCGACATTATGACCTCGACCAATACACGTCACAGAATATGAATATTAATTCAGCGGGAAACAGTCACGAGTTTAGTTCAACCAATGGGCTACACAAAATATGTAAATGAGCTGTCTGACCTCGTTCCAATCTGGCGAAACTCGGTCACCAGCAAACACGTTTCACGGCTGTTTGGATTTTTATTCCGCAACAAATTTCGCTGAACTTCAGAGAATAACTTAGCTTTTTCCACTCATTTTCCCCGGACTCTGTACATATATTTCCTCTGACTTTCCATGTCCTTTCAACGAAATTCCATTACTCTTAGCGCCTGGAATTGCATGGCTTGTGCGAGGCCTGTTGTGAATGCTCTAAGGGGCATCAAATGAGAACAGTCTCCGGGCAGGAGATCAAAACTACACATGTGCAGAAGAAAAAAGAAAAAAAATCTGAAAAGTGATACTAATATAGGGTTTACCCTTGGTAAACCCGATAAAAATTGCACCTAACGCCTTTATTTTGCGTTTACGGTAAGGGAATGGGGTTGCTAAAGTGTTCCTAACTTTTTTATTTGTTGTTCAATTGATTGGAATGAGGTATATTTCTATTCAGCATAAACGGAGGAATCAGTCCAAAACAGCAAATGCTCAACTATTACAATATTATGACGTCAGTAGGGGGCCATCTCCAAATTTCACGAAAAAGGTCAAAATTGGCTAACTACAAGCAGTACTGATAACTAGTCATATTTCTGCAACATTACCTATGTAACCTGGTTTAATATGTTGTTTTCATTTGTATTTTGTGCTTCAATAGATTGAAATATCTCCAATGTTGTAAACTAGCGCTAACATGGATAAATAACTTAGCACTATGTTACTTATGCAATGAATAGTAGGGGTGGGGTTGCTAAAATGTTCTTAACTTTTTTATTATTTGACCAATTGATTGAAATGAGGTATCTTTTTATTCATCATGAGCCGGGGAATCAGGCCAATATAGCAAACTTTCTAATATTTACTTATTGTGACGTCACTAAGGGGTCATGTACAATTTTCATATGAAATCGTATTTTTACCAAAATTGTTACCTAAAATGGTTCAAATGATTCTTTTTTGGTTAGCCGAACACATGCAGGATACAAATATAATTGCTAGTAAGCGCTGAAGTAACATTCAACATAAATATGCAAAGTAGAATATCAAGATTTATTTATTTGAAAAGTTCGTTCGTTTTCTGTATGGAGCCGAAGTTACCTAAATGGTTATAACTTTTTTATTCCTTGTTCAATTGAATGAAATGAGGTATTATATATGCAACATAAACTGCGATACCGGATATTAACAATGGTGCGCAGGGGTCAAAGGACACTTCCGGTCAAGTGACCGGAAGTTGTCACACGACAGGAGGCGCCCCTTGTCGGAAGTAAGTCAATAAGAACCAATTTAGCCTGTCAATGGTCAAAAGAGTCAATTTAGCCTTTACATCATGTCAATGGTTAAAGTTCATTTCCGGTCACGTGACAGTAAACATGGGAAAAACCCGGATGTAAGATGAGGAGCACAGTACCCGGATGGAAGACGGAGGAACGACGGGAAAAACCCACTGGAAAACCCGGATGTTGACAAGGTCCGGGATGTAAAATCCACTGCCCACACATACACACACACGCACGCGCAATGCGGCTCAGTCGTACACCAGTACATCTCGGTCCTCGACTCGGGGGTAGCTGAACTGAGTGTGCTAAAAATAGATCATCAGCTAGCGTGCTATAAAAGGGAAGCGGCCTGGCCGTTTCATAAGACACTCTGAGACAGCGGGAACTCCCACCCATCTCACGAGTGCGATGATGATGATGATGTCGCCCTAATTCAACAGTCAAATTCCGACGACAAGACCTTGGGTCAGATTTTGTACGACGTGGAGAGCAAAGTACACTTCGCGGACGAGCCCATAAATGTTCCTAGCGATCTCTTACAGGACGCCCATCCAGTGAGTGACATCTATCAGCGTCATTAGTCCATGATACGGCACTGTTCCCACCGTCATCGCCCTATTCAAGATATCTACAATTTCCGACTGACCGACCTCGCCCGTCTACGCAGGAAGCCATCTTCAATGACCAACGTACGGCCTTCAAATTAAATGTCGCTTTCGGGTAAATCTTACGTCATAAGATGACGGATCAACAGTGCTATTTCTATTCCAGTGCCAACAACCAAGTGTACGACCATCCTTTCACCATCATTAGTCGGGCGTCGCTAAAGACGATGCTGGAGAAACTGGACGTCAACGCCCCAACACCAAGAGTACAGTGGAGAGGGTCACCAATGTTACGTTCTTCGTGGCTAAACTGGTCAACTCTCTCGGCTGAATGCGTCACCCGTGCACTGATGAATAGCCTAACATGCCGTATATACTCTCTACGTCTACATGCTGATCGTTGAATTGAGCTCAGTAAACACTTGTGCACTTGTAATAATAAAACATGGTGTTTGATATTTCAATTTGTTTTGTTGTGAACATACTAAACATACCCAGGACGGTTTCCCAGCCTGGGTATGATGTAACATTGGGGATAATAAACTGTACAAACATTGCTGAACTTGTTGTTATTCACGACAACCGTTATCCGCTATACTTGGATGAAATATATACCCCGATGTGATATAGTGCCCTTGCACACTTCCGAAACTTCCCTTTTACTACTACTCCACAACTGCACATGTGCAGAATGACGTCATTTCCACGACCCAGCCCCTCCAATCGGAGCCACGCGTGCTTCACATTGATACCTCTCCGAATATAATACAGCACAGATAAGGTATAATACTGGACAGATATGGTATAATACAGGACATATATGGTACAGTACAGGACATATATGGTATAACAAAGGGCAGATGTTGTATAATACAGGACAGATATGGTATAATACAGCACAGATATGGTATAATTCCGGACAGATTTGGTATAATACAGCACGGATTTGGTATAATGCAGGACAGATTTGGTATAATACATCAAAGATATGGTATAATGCATGACAGTTCAGTTATAGTCCGTGGGCTGAGTAGGCGATGGGTGGAAGTTCCCGCTGTCTCAGAGTGTCTGACGAAATGGCCAGGCCGCTTCCCTTTTATAGCACGCTAGCTGGCAATCTATTCTTAGCACACTCAGTTCAACTACCCCCAAGTCGAGGACCGAGATGTACTGGTGTACGACTGAGCCGCATTGCGCGCGCGCGCGTGTGTGTATGTGTGGGCAGTGGATTTTACATCTCGGACCTTGTCAACATCCGGGTTTCCCAGTGGGGTTTTCCCGTCGTTCCTCTGTCTTCCATCCGGGTACTGTGGTTTTACATCCGGGTCGTCATCTTACATCCGGGTTTTTCCCATGTTTACTGTCACGTGACCGGAAATGACCTTTAACCATTGACATGATGTAAAGGCTAAATTGACTCTTTTGACCATTGACAGGCTAAATTGGTTCTTATTGACCTACTTCCGACAAGGGGCGCCACGTGTCTTGTGACAACTTCCGGTTCCGGTCACGTGACCGGAAGTGTCCTTTGACCTCTGCGCACCATTGTTAATATCCGGTATTGCAGTTTATGTTGCATATATAATACCTCATTTCAATCAATTGGACAAGGAATAAAAAAGTTATAACCATATAAATAAATCTTGATATTCTACTTTGCATATTTATGTTGAATGTTACTTCAGCGATTACTAGCAAATATATTTGTATCCTGCATGTATTCGGCTAACCAAAAAGAATCATTTGAACCATTTTAGGTAACAATTTTGGTAAAAATACTATTTCATATGAATATTGTAGAATACCCCTCAGTGTCGTCACAATAAGTCAATATTAGAAGTTTACTATATTGGCCTGATTCTCCGGCTCATGTTGGATAAAAAGATACCTCATTTCAATCAACTGGACAACAAATAAAAAAGTTAAGAACATTTTAGCAACCCCACCCCTACTATTCATTGCATAAGTAACATAGTGCTAAGTTATTTATCCATGTTAGTGCTAGTTTACAACATTGGAAATATTTCAATGTATTGAAGCACAAAATAAAAATAAAAACAACAAACCAGGTTACATAGATAATGTTGCAGAAATACTATCAGTATTGCTTGTCGTTAGTCAATTTTGACATTTTTTTCGGGAAATTTGGAGATGCCCCCCCTACTGACGTCATAATGTTGAAATATTAGAACGTTTGCTGTTTTGGACTGATTCCTCCACTTATGCTGAATAAAAAGATGCCTCATTTCAATCAATTGGGCCAT
Source organism: Hanleya hanleyi (assembly GCA_036873755.1). Taxonomy (NCBI): domain Eukaryota; kingdom Metazoa; phylum Mollusca; class Polyplacophora; order Lepidopleurida; family Hanleyidae; genus Hanleya; species Hanleya hanleyi. The sequence goes on along the minus strand of JAVTVY010011673.1, from coordinate 47,491 downwards.
AAATAAAAGAGTTAGGAACATTTTAGCAACCCCACCCCCTTACGGTAAACGCAAAATAAAGGCGTTAGGTGCAATTTTTAACTTCTCTGATCTGCCAGTTCATCCCAATATCTCGCGTGTTAACATATATTTTCTTCTTCGGCACATTCCAAAGTACTAAAAAATCATAGTTTCGGAGAGTGGTGGGGGGGGGGGGGGCCTACTCAGCCCACGGACAATATGGAAAAGAGAAAGGAGGGAGGGACGGACGGACGGGGTGACAACAATACCCCTGAGCTCAATCGGGCTGAGCGGTAAAAATGTATAAGTTAATGTTCTGTGGAAACAACCTTTTAGTTCTATTACACTGTATTTATGTTATCGTCGGAGCATTTTCTGATATTTTAATCCAAATTTACTTTCTGATCTAGTATCCCCTATAACTACACTTATGTAGCCCCAAACATTGCCCGGGGTTATAGTCGAATAAAGTCAAATCACAAATTGGAACATGCATGATGAAATCGTCGATTTTAATCCAGCATTACCTCGTTTGGCAGTTCGACCTATAACTGACCTTTTGACCTATTTTTGATGGCAAGCGGGCAAGTGTAGGATTTTTGGAGATAATTTATAGTAGTTTATGATTCAAAACATGTTAATTATGGGCTCTTTTTTCGAGTGTTGCCTCCTGACTCTTCTGTCCTAGGATTGCTATATTAATGTTGCGTAACAATCTCCTGAAAATATTTCTCTTGAAATGACTAGACATTGTTTTCTGTGATTATCAAACACTTTTGAATATGTGTAATGTATGCTTATTAACTAACCCAATTTATACGGTCTATTCAGAGCTCTGCCCCCCCTGGCTACATTTAATCAAAAGATTCGAGCTACATGAACTCACCTGTATAGATCCTGTTTGTTGACTATCTAAGGTGTATAAACACACATACACGCACTGAAAGTATGTCATCAACTCTAGCAAAGCCGTAGCGCGATGTTGTAATTTATTCGGCTACTGGACTCAAAATGGCGGACGATAAAGTGAAGATCATATCGAAGTCGGATAAAAAGAAGAAAACTTGTATCATCGCCATTGTATTGTTCGTGTGTTTCACCGTGTCAGTCACAGTTGGCCTGGTGTTGTTTAATCAAAAGGCCCGACCACCTCCACCACCTCCTCCCAAAGCGAAGAGACAGGAAGCCATAGCCAGCTGTTTTCCCCAGGGAGAGTTTACCCCAGCGCAGTGCGAGGCAAGAGGGTGAGATTATTCTCTAGTCACGTTTCATTTGTTTATCGCGTAAATAAAATCACTATAATCAACGCATAACTCAATGATTGGTTACCACTGTTGGGACCACGCGCTGGATTTATTCTGACAACACGCTGGATTTATTCTGGCCGGTAGAAAACGGGAGTGAGTGACTGAATATGATTTAACGTCGCTTTCCGGGAAACCCACGGGTGGGGTCCTATTCCTTTTCACACCCGGGAGCCAACCATTCGTACCACACATACCTCAATCATCATACACTTCACTCATACCATCACACAGGCAAAACATATCTGCACTACGACGGATCAACCGATTAAACAAATTATATACAAATACATCTAAAAAGTAACCCATACAAAAACGCCTGCCGCCGTTCACGAACAACACCCCCGACCCCCGACCCCAATCAGTCATAAAAACTTAAAGGAGTGAAACCTGCTCCCAACCCATTGCAATTGATTGCATAAATGCATTACACCAAATAGAGAAACTAATTCATTCTTCAATCGAGAAAAGTAATGTTTTCGATAACCCAATTTGCAGCCGGTGGAAGAAGACTTGAACTCTCTGTCTTAAACCGGATAGTCTTCAAGACATATGGATACCGTGTTATGTATTGATTACTATGTATTTTTGTTTTGGGATGTGGGTCTGCCATATTTCAGTGACTAAGTCCGCTTTCACAGTTCGCATCCATAAAACATAGTATGATGTTACCTTCTTTAAAATCCAATCTAGGTAAACCAAGATGGTAAATCATGGGAATATTATATCTTGATATATATGGTATTATATCTGAGTTTACTGAGACTATTTAAAATCCTGATGACAGTGAAATTGTTTTGCAAAAGTAATATTTATTTTGACGATCAACTATGCGCCTGTTAATGTGAATTTCTTCATTTGTTGAATAAAGTAGACGAAGTGTTCAGATGGTCAAGCGCCGGGATTAGACGCAGTTTTGTTTAAAATGGCTTTCTTTCCGCGTGTGGGTCCGTAGTAGTATATAAAACATAAATTCATTAGTATTTGTAGCGCGCTGACTGGAGTGGCGCCCGCTGAGTTCCCGCATATAGGAAAGAAACGAGACGTTGTGTGTTGACACGCGACATCGAATATATATATATGGATATATATATTTATATTTTCTTTTTAATCTCCGAACCCAGTGGCTGCAAGGTGCCATGGGTCGTGACCATTTCCTTGGATCTTGACAGGCTAATCTCCTGTGTGGCCTATGCAGCGATAGAGGGAGATCTTTTTTCAGATGGTCTACATATTTTAATTTGCTAGTAAGCAATCTGTAGAAAAGAATGCAAACTCAATATATAATAAAATATATGTTGCACTACAACATTTCATCAGATTATTGTAAATACATAACATAGCTTATTCTTTCCTCATAGATAATATATATATATATATATAATATTCCCCTTGAATATTCGCAAATTACTTTCATTTATTCTTAAAAAAAAAAAATCATTCGTATTCGCGCATAATCACCGTTCGAATCGGAATTATTTCCCAATTCTCGAACAAGTCTTTTCCCTGTTTGATACTTTGTTTGATAACTTCCTCATAGTTAATATTGGTTATACTTTGACGCTGACTGGCTGTCTTCAACATATTATTATAAATATAATCATTTTTCAGCTCATGACAATTGATCACGTGATCATGAAACTTTTGACGTATTGACCTTCTTTGCCAGATTCATCTTCATAATAACACTGCCCTGTATACTGTTGCTTCATGTCTTCAATACATTCACCCTATTGATTCTTTTATAGAATCGATAGACTTATCTTCCAAACATTATATTTTATAAATTTCTGCATAACAGTAGGTTGGACTATTTCTCTTGGTTGAATGCCTTCTTCATGATCAATCTCATCAGCTCAAGAGTATTTTTGTTTACGTCTTCATAGTCATAATCTGGTCCTAATACAACGACCTAATATGTATTTTGATATTGGACGATGAGATTATTAAAAAGGACAACATACTGTCAATTCAAGACGATATCTCTCGAAGCTTAATTTGCCTTGATCGAACAGGTTTTTACCCCTCGGCCAACTTTGGCCTAGGGGTATTGTCGTCATCATGTACGGCTGTCCGTCCGTCCGTACGTCTGTACGTCCGTACGTCCGTTACCGCGATATCTACAGAACCGTTTCATGCATGGCAACCAAACTTGTTACATCTATTTATCTTCACGTAAATCAGAAGCCTATCGAAAATGAGTCATCTCGGACAATATTTTGCAGAGTTATGCCCCTTTTTACAAATAAAAATCCATTTATGATTTGTTATTGTGATAATTTCAGAACCGTTCCATATACAACATCCTAACGTGATACAGTTGTTTCTCTTGACCTGAACTAGATGCCTATCGAAAAGGAGTCGTGTCAGAAAGTATTTTGCAGAGTTATGCTCCTTGTCTAATAAAATCCACTAATTCCTATGTTAAGTTTGCATATAATTTCTATATCATGTTTGTATACTATCACATTTATTTATTGATTGGATGACTGATTTATTGATTTATTCTCTTACACAATGCGAAGAATGCCTGCAAATCTGTTTTGAAAATGACACTAGATGCCTATCGAAAATGAGTCTAACAAAATCCACTAAGGGCTCAGTCCATAGTTGCGGATTTTTGGTCCCCCTCAAAATCTTTGAAGTTAATATTCCACCAGGTTTGACCCCATGAGAATTTTTATTGGCTTATTGTTTATTAATATTTGTAATATCATTCACTTGACTGGTTGATTTGCTTCAAATCAATACATGGTATTTTGCCAGTTAGATTGGCCAATGCTTCTCTATGAAGATGGAAGTGCGAAAGTGTGGCTGTAAATTGGGGCCTTTTTCTGCTTGCGAGCACATGGTATATTTTGCAGTGGGAAAATGAGCTTGAAATCCGCGTGGTCGACCCCCTATTTTCTTTGCCAATTTTTGTTGATCCTTCGACTGGGTACAGTGTCGGTGAGTTTCAAAGCAATCGATTGTCAAGTTTTTTCTGTGATGGGGAGAGAATATGACCTATTTTGGGCCAAATTTAGAGGATTTTCCTCAAGTTTGGGGCATGTTCAGTAGGGGTTATGGGGACCCTGATTTCGGTCAGCTATGTTTACATCTATCTCAGCTTCATGGCAAGAGCCTACTCTTTCAGAAAATATATAGTTCTATGGGGGTTCTCTCAAAACACGGTTGCTGTTTGGCATATAATAAACCAGCCTACTGTTTAATTTCAGATGCCTTGGCTCTTCTATAGACTGCTACCTATATGACAGAACAGGCATTTTCTCAGGTAACATTAAATTTGCATATCTGACTCGAAATTTTCCATCCAGAACTACTATTGTTTTACTATCAAGTTGAACACAATTCAAAACAATGCTATTCACACCCAACACAGGACTGAAATTATTGAACCAGCACAGGGGCTTGGACTAGAAAGGGGGGTTGGGGGGCTAACTCTTAGCATGGCCAGAAAATATCTGTTACAAGATGTGTAGAATTGCCAACATCAATGTTGGTGTTTTATCGGGAGGGGGGTGTCAATTGTCCCAGGAATTTCCCAGAAGTTTTAGTGTCACAGAATAATTCCTCTGGGACCATTAAAACAGCCCTACCCCCACCCCCCCCCACCCCTTCCCATAAATCCAGCATTGGAGATGGCAATACTATACACAATGTAACAGATATTCCCCTGTCATGCTAAGAGTTATCCACCCCTCCCCCCCTTCTAGCCCAAGCTCCTGTGCTGGTTTCATAATTCCAGTCCTGTGTTGGGTGAGAATATCATTGTTTTGAATTGTGTTCAACATAATAGTAAACAATATTAGTACTGAATGCAAAATTTTCAGTCAAATATATTCAAATTTGACATAGCGGTCCAGCCTGACAAAATGGCGTCGCAAAAACTGTCAAAATATGAATGGGGTAGGGGGAAAGTTGTGGCTCTGTTTTATCTTAATATGACTTTCAACCATTGACTGTCATATACTATTATACTTGTACAGACCCATAAATTGAAGTGAATAGATAAAAATAAATCCATAAAAAGTACCCTTCACTTAAAGGGCTCAGTCCATAGTTGCGGATTTTTGGTCCCCCTCAAAATCTTTGAAGTTAATATTCCACCAGGTTTGACCCCATGAGAATTTTTATTGGCTTATTGTTTATTAATAATTGTAATATCATTCAGTTGACTGGTTGATTTGCTTCAAATCAATACATGGTATTTTGCCAGTTAGATTGGCCAATGCTTCTCTATGAAGATGGAAGTGCGAAAGTGTGGCTGTAAATTGGGGCCTTTTTCTGCTTGCGAGCACATGGTATATTTTGCAGTGGGGAAATGAGCTTGAAATCCGCGTGGTCGACCCCCTATTTTCTTTGCCAATTTTTGTTGATCCTTCGACTGGGCACAGTGTCGGTGAGTTTCAAAGCAGTCGATTGTCAAGTTTTTTCTGTGATGGGGAGAGAATATGACCTATTTTGGGCCAAATTTAGAGGATTTTCCTGAAGTTTGGGACATGTTCAGTAGGGGTTATGGGGACCCTGATTTCGGTCAGCTATGTTTACATCTGTCTCAGCTTCATGGCAAGAGCTTACTCTTTCAGAAAATATATAGTTCTATGGGGGTTCTCTCAAAACACGGTTGCTGTTTAATTTCAGATGCCTTGGCTCTTCTATAGACTGCTACCCTAATTCCTATGTTAAGTTTGCATATTATTTCTATATCATGTTAGTATACTATCACATTTATTTATTGATTGGATGACTGGAAAACTTTTTTTTTTCAAAGAAAGTACACTTACAATACCAGGGGTAAATATTTCTTCCCACAAGCCAATCAATTGGTAGAGACACCCTTACATTATAATAGCTGGGGTTCAGAGCCGAGGGGTTTCGATAGCGCAGCTTCATGTTTACTAATCAAATAACAGATACGTAATCATGGTGTGATCCTTTGGTAAACAAGTCTGAAATGCTCGTGTCTTCTTTGGTTTCGTCCATCATTACATTACAACGATTATTATGGATTAAGAATACTGATCAGCGATACGGATTTTATATTTTTGGAACATCATGATGTCTTATCGGCATCATTGAAAACTGTTGACAGCTTCTCTCTTGCAGGAAACTAGCATATATGTTTATGTATAATATGATTGTCCTTTTGAATTTGGTGCTAATACTGTTATATGGAATATGGAATAGGTCTTTGGATTATGGACGCGGATATTCTTTAATGGACGACGGCTGAATTATGAATGACGGACTAGACGCTTGTAATTATCGGTTTTCTTGGACGGGATTAGAAATATTAGTCAATTCGATCTTCACAAACACTTTAATTGGTAAGACCAGCATCATATCTTCGCATATAGACTGAGGACTAGGTTATACATATCCTTGAGGACCTCATAATAATATCTATCCACTTAGTTTTCCCAATTCTAATAGGTCCAGCAACCTTCATCGTAAATGGATGGTGTAAGATTTCTCGGCCTCTGGTATGTATTGTTGTTCATCTACATCGAATTCAGACCTCGATCTTATTGGTTTGGGAACACTACGATTCTAACCCAAAGGATGCCCCTGTCTCACATCTTGATGTACTGGTTGTACCCCAGCCATGTGATCTTCGTGTGTTATGTTTATGTTTGCGTACACTGTGTGACTTGCATAAGCATTTCGGCCATATAGCGACGATATAACTGACTGCAATATGATTAGCTGGTACATAAACAAATTTATTGCAAACACTGTTTAGGTCCGTGTAACCTTGCACAATTCAATTTTCGTTTTTTTGTTTTTGGTTTCTCAAAATCAAAAATTGAAACTCGACCGTCAATTTTCAATTTTCGTTTTTCGTTTTCGGTTTCTCAAAATCAAAAATTGAAATTTGACATTCAATTTTTGTTTTTCGTTTTAGCTCACGCAAAAATGAAAATCAAATATTGAAAATTGCCTCGACTTGTCCGTTTTTCGTTTTTCGATTTCAACTTTGACGCGACAATGTTAACTGCGCACGCGCAAGGCTTATGTTACTTTCGGTCCGCGGAGTAGTATGGAAAGCGCAAATCGGAATGTTTAGGCAGGTGTGGAGCATAATATGGAAAACCAGTAGGGGAAAGATATGGGAGTCTCACTACACCTGGAGCCATGCATTCGAGCTAGATTATAATGGGCCAACTACGCATGTGCAGAAGCGAGTAGGCATTCGCGCAGCAGGTGTGAAACATTATATGGAGAACAACGGGGTAGATACACATGGGAGTTTCAGTAAAGTAGGGTAGTATAATAACTACGTGGGTACCCTAATCATAACCCCCAAAGTAACTTTCCGCGTCGATGCGTTGAAGCGTTTGACACGCGCATTTAAAGCGTTGAATCGTTTTTGACACTGAACGTTGACAGGCATCTGAACGCTCCAACGTTCTAGGTCCCAAAATAGAGAATGAAGATTAGACCTGAAGCGTTGAAGCATTCAGACGTCTAGCATCAAACGTGCCGATTGTGTGCTTGTTCGAAATGCTTGCCATATACGGATTTCGCGGCCCATCACCGCGATGCTTACTCTTATTGAAGTACTATATTTTAAATCAATAACAAATAGCGATTGTGTGCATAAATGCTGTTCGCTTTTGTAGCGCTCTAAACATCTATTTTTAGAAATGAGAAAATCTAAGACTGCGTCCTGATTGGCTCAGGCCTCAATGCCAATAACCAATGAGAACAGGTAAATCGTGAATCCTCGCCCAGGGTTTACCTGGACATTTTTGATGATTCGAGTGAGTTCTTGAGTCGTTGCCTCAATCTCAACAATTTCATCCCCCGAGGTTATTTTGAGTTAGCTTGTCGGTATCCCATGCCGGCGGTTTTTGCTTTGACTCTCGATGTCGATTTCAGCCTGACATCAACGTTATGCCAGCGATGTCACATCTCAAACCGTGCAGCTAGTGGATTGGCGTAATGAGCTAGCTGAGCCTGTTGTATAATTGGTTTGATTTAGAGAATACCTCTTAATCTTTTTTTTATTCAGAACTATACCGTGGGCAACTAACCAAGGCAATGTATAGATACCCTAACAAATCGATCAATACACTGGCTCCCGAGGATGGCCTGGTGGGCCACATGCCTCTCACGCTCCACACTTCTTATACGACACGATTTGCGTTTTCTATTCTACTCGTCGTACCGGAAGTGACATCATAACCCGTCCACGTGCGAACTTAACATTGATACGTCAAAGTTAAACTCAAAAAACGCAAAACGGACACAAGTCGAGGCAATTTTCAATATTTGATTTTCATTTTTGCGTGAAGCTAAACGAAAATTGAAAATTGACTGTCAAATATCAATTTTCGTTTTTTGTTCTTGTAATCCCAGAATCAAAAATTGACGGTCAAATTTCAATTTTTGATTTTGAGATCACAAAAACAAAAAACGAAAATTGACGGTCAAATTTCAATTTTTGATTTTGAGATTACAGAAACAAAAGACGAAAATTGAAAATTGACGGTCAAATTTCAATTTTTGATTTTCAGAAACCAAAAACGAAAAAAGAAAATTGAACTGTGCAAGGTTACACGTACAATGGGGGCACAATGAGCAACGGATACATTGATATTATAGAATGCAGAAGAATCGGTACATTACTTCTGTAACAAACGTAAGTAGTGAGAAAAAGAAATAGTGAGAGACAAACAAATGTGATAATATTATAAATATGAGGATTTTAACTCTGCACAGATGAATGTCAGCAAACGAAAAGAAATGAGGGAGCACCATTTGTCGAGTGTACGCTCGATGTGAGCCGCCTGCATGTAACGGTCGCAATGTGATTATGAACACTAGAATCGCTTAGTGTCTGTGATAAATGACCCAAAGCATTTTTGAACATCGATGTTTTTGGAAATTGTTTTGTGGTAAAAGCCAACAGTAGAGTGGGAATATCATACAAGATGGGACAATTATAATCATTCAGTATATAATTGTAGAGAGTTTGGCAAGGAAAAAATGTCGTTGAGTAAAAAAGAGAGGGCAATGTAAGAAATAATGCTCGGCGTTTATGTACTTTGCTCGGCGTTTATGTACTTTACACCGTTCGTGTATGGTAGGCCTATATAGGGGGGGCAAAAATCGCCATTTGGTGTAGACACATATTCTTAGCCAATCACAGAGCTGTTTTACGTGTAGACATTAATTATTATATGTCGACATACAATTTAATTTGGTATCATATCGAATTATTTCATATCCGTATACATATTATTTAGATACTGCATCAAATATTTCAATGCTACATCAAATTAATTTGTATACGCATTGCAGATGATTTAGATACTGTATCGAATCATTTTGTATCCGTATACATATTATTTAGGTATGGCATCCTAAATATATTTCGATATGTAGCATCGTATTGAATCAATGAAATCGTCGGAATTATAGGCACCATAAATCACTTCTGCTCCTATAATCACTACAGCCAATAGAATCAACTTTTATGAAAAAGTTCGTAGACATGTTTCAGGAGTTGAAAAATGGCGCCATGGCACATGTGGCCACGCGTAGAATCTGTAACGCACGTTGTCATTGGTTGCTCCATTTCCACAGGAAACAGAACATTTTGTGGCGGAAGCGATTACTGCATGTCATACATATTTCCAATGGTCGTGATTGAATGAATTATGTATGACATATTTAATGAATTATGTATGACATATATAATGAATTATGTATGACATACATAAAACTGTTATATGACTGACTGAAATGTGTCTACACCAAATAGCCATTTTTGTCCTCTGTGGCCAACCACACTTTTAAATATTAGGATGCCATATATAAATAATATGTATAAGGTTGGTGGGTGTCTGGTGGGCATGGGTTCCTGTTGCTTCAATGTATTTTGCTGACAAGCAACAGGAACTTGATAATGTGATGTCTAGCACTGTAATATCACTTGTCTTTATTGCACCATGTAAGCGTCCTGTCTGTGTTTTGTGTGCTGTCCTCAGTGTTTTAAAAGGTGGATGGAGGGTGTATGGTTCCATGCTGCTTCAAAGATTTCTTCTTTGAAGTAGCAGGAACGCAACTGGGCTGGGTGGTGCTTAGTTGGTTCGTCGCGATATAGCTGAAATATTGTTGAAAGCGACGTTAAATTCTATTCACTCACTCGAAAGGCCGGTTGTATTCCTTTTCATCGCTCTATTTGTTACACTTTTTAGGCTAGATAGTCTGATGGGTATTTCATAGCTCTTCATAGAATTCATATTTGAATGCAACGAGTCAAAATGTTGTACCACATATAGCCTCACGGATATATTTTCATTTAGTGCCGTGCAGTAGGTTTTTGTGTTTAATGGCATGTAATATTACATACACAGTATATATTTCTATGCCGTTATTTTACATTCTACCGAAACGTATTGAATTTTGACCTCAGAACGATAAAGCCGGCAACCATCAGTTTGAACTAGCAATCGGCGTGTATATACTTCAGCAGAAGGTTGGCAGAGGTGATTCTTCATTCCAAGATACCCTTTTCAATATGCAATTTCTCTTATAAGAAACATTTCTTTCTCTATAAGAAACGTTGTTCCTAATGAACTTTCTCTTAAATTATAGCCCGCTCTTACCAAACTTGCTATACTCTATCTCCGGAACGACAAAAATTTGAGAGTTAACACTCCGTGACTTGTTAGTTTATCATATTGGGGTCATTTTCAGCCTATTTGCATAACCCCGAGCAGAGGATCATGGGTAAATTCAAAATGGCGACAATGTGGGTACCAGAAAGGTGATGGTTTCGTTATTTTTCTTCAAAATTCCTGCTTTCCTGTTAGGAATATGTGGGCAAAAGCTATTTTATTTCACATCAGATTATGCAATTCATCAGGTAATTTTTTGACGAAGAACAAAATACAATACAAATTCGAAATATAAAAACACAAAATTTGAACAATCTGTGACAAAAGTCGACCAAAAAATGCCTTTTTTCAAGATGACGTCACCGTTACTGCTCTGTTTGCATTTTCTGGTAGAGCTTGACCAAAGGGTAAGTAAGGGTAATGTGGTAAGTCTCAGCCCCCTAGCTAACGGCATATGAAAAAAATATTTGAGGTTGGGGGTTGCTAAATCCCCGCTCCCCTAGGCCTGGGCAGGTCCCAAAAAGCCCAGGCCATATAGGGTTAAGAAACAGTCTTCACGTAGGTTTTTAATAAAAAAACGCAATTTGAAAATGGACAATTGTGCAACATTGTAACGAGTACGTACGTGTTGTTGATGGTCGGTGCAATGTTGCAAACATTTTTGACGATCGCTACAATGCTCAACATTAAGGGAAACGTAAACTCTGCTGTAAAACACCGAGGGAATTATACAAGAGTCCCGATAGATTAAAAAAATCGTGACAAATATTTTTTCTCATTTTTTTCCAATGAATGAGACAGACGCAAACATAGAAAATACCGTGATTTGGAATTTCTTGGGGGCGCCGCCCATTCGCGACTGCTCGGCTTATTCCGTGAAGTCATAATACCTCGCGTATTAATGGTGTAAGGATTTTACAGCTCTCAGCTGTAAACCGTGATCCGCCGCACGTGAGGCACATCACATGCTGTAGGATGAGTTTCCCCTCACATAGTCCTCGTTGTAATTTTCTCTTATCGGGAGATAAAATATACATCCAAATGAAATGGACATTCTCTTGATCTACCCGGTAAAATTTCTTCTAATTTGAGGTGTTTCTCTCAGTTTTCCCTCTTGAGCTAATCTCCATCAGTGTCCATGGTAACGGAAGTCATACAGCTAGCATGCGCCGTCGAAGTTTCCGCGCGATAGTATTCTTTCAACATGGATGCCAATATGGATTCCTAGCAGTACGGGACGAGGCACTAATGTCCTACATTGTCCGAGATCGTGTCGAGTGGGCGTCGCCATGTTTATTTTGGGCAGGATTTTTATCCAATGGGAAAGCGTGAAATTCAGTTGTGCCGATAATCTCCTACGTCATCGGACAGTCTCTGCGTCGAGATAACATGCCGCATATGGTCGTTTTCATGCACTCCTCCGTTCCCCGACTAACAGAGGCAATGTTATAGATTAGCTTTGATGTAGAATACTGCCCGATTCTAGCAGATATTCTGCGATGCCTGGCTGCTCTGCATTTGGCTGTCACAATGTACCAGGTAATCCCGACACGTCGCACTATCATCCTCGTTCATGTCTGTAAGCTACGGTCTCGAATACTGCACCTCTGCCAATTGACGCGTTTTTACCCCCAGAGACAGAAGAACTAGTGTCCGCTGACATCACGATTCTTCAAACATGGAGGCCTCTATGATGTTCCAGTGTAATGAAGTTAAAACGTTTAGTACTGCTTTGAAAAAAATGTAAAAAAAAAATCTGATACACGATTGGGAGGAAAAAGCTTTAACTGGCCATGCACGGTTCACCAGAGTGTACGTTCATTTTAAGAAGGCACACAAGGTATCAAACGTCGACACGGCCTCATCGTTGCTGCATTTCATAACTTGTTCTGTCACATGCTTGTCCAGTCCATCCGTACCGATTTCCATCAGAAAATGCTATGGCAGGACACAGCACTCTATCCTATCCAGACACCGAGTATAAAACATTTTCCATACAAAGTTCCTTCCCATCGCCCCTTACATGTATTAAGCAGTGTTAATTCACCGCAGCCTATTCTAAGCATGTTACATACAAAGTTTCTCAAATTTGGTGATACATATCGCATGCTGATAGCAAGATACGAGCGTAGCGTGCAAGATCTATGGCGTTACGTTTCGTAACTTGTGTCTAATTCCGCTTAACCTAGGGCTAGGGGCCGTATGAACCCATGTACTTCAAGATCCCCATGGTGCTCATATGCACAGCCACAATCAAAGCGTGACTGAAATTCATCATTTTCTAGATGACGACTTTACAACGAATATCATATGGATTAAGAATACTGATCAGCGATACGGATTTGATACTTTTTGGAACATCATGATGTCTTCCCGGCATCATTGAAAACTGTTGACCGCTTCTCTCTTGCAGGAAACTAGCCTATGTTTACGTATGCTATGATTGTCTTTTTGAATTTGGTGCTAATACTGTTATATGGAATATGGAATAGGTCTTCGGATTATGGACGCGGAATGGACGACGGCTGAATTGTGAATGACGGACCAGACGCTTGCAATTGAGTTTAGTAATCGAAAATATGTTCATTTCATTACTACAAGAGGAACTACTGGTATATGTATATATATATTCGGTTTTTCGAAATTAAAGGCTAATACTCGTCTACATGAGTTTGAAATCAAATAAATCAAGTGTATTAAAGGAACTAAAACATCGTGGGTGGGCGTGTGCAAAAGTTACCCCATAACCTGGTTCGGGATTGGTCAATAAGTGGAGGCCGGCCTGATATAGCTGGAAAACAGGGGATAAATTCGCAAATGAAATTTGAAAATGTCACAAACCTCGAGTCTCCATTTTCAAAGTTCTGTTGATATTTCTCCAAGCCCTTTTTCGATTATCATTCTGTGTGGTTTTGTTTCAAGATGGCCGCGCCCATGAGAATCAGGGTTTCTCAAATATTTGCTGGTCAACAATATCGTTCTATTCCATGCATGCGATGACACATAGTCGGAGTTTAAGCTATGATATGGATTGACTGCTGGCACGAACTCAGCAAAGTTGGTTCTCTTGGTTAGGATATGAGTATTTAAGGATGTCCGCTGATGATTTTTGGATTTGGCAGCCATTTTGCCTGTTTTTCCTGTTAAGTTATCTCCCTTTCCTAGGTTAAAAGATAGGTATTTCCATTAAAAGCCTTCTAACCGAGAATTTTCACACCAACATTCATCCAATTCGATAAATTTTGATAGACATTGTGATCATCTGCAAACCGTAACAATATAAGAAAAAGTTAAATACTATTTATATGAATTGTTCATAAATATGCTTCAAAACCAGGGCCATTCCCTCTGTTTTCTGGGTTATCAAATTGAGCATGGGTCAGTCCACGTAATGTTGCCTACAGCTAAAAAATGCACATTAACCTATATTTTTTTCTTTGTTTTTCCTCATATTACACAATTATGAATGCAACAACTAAGTTAATTACTTTGATTTACCAGCAGCGGACATCCTTAACACGCATGGAGATCTCTGAAATATTTAGTTCCTTTATATGAAGATTCTTCGGCTGGTAACATGTTTTCTGTGTTTTTAAGATGATGTTTGGTTTCCGGGTTTTGACATCAAGTAGAGAATAATTGACAATGGTAAGAGATTAATCTTGCTGGAAGATTAACATCAACATCGTGTTCAATACAAAATACCGCCACAATATAATCAATCTTGTGACGTCTCGGACTAACCCTTCAGTTCCTATATTGTAAGGATGGCAAAATATGAGATTCTCCGCAATAGTATGTCATGAATAACATAGACATATTATATAAACATACGTGTTTGAATCAACTAGTTCTACTTGATAATAACCGATCGACGTGATCAATCACTCACACACTTATTGAACTGACCTGGTTTTCCATATCAACAGTCTGAGTTCAGCAATATTTAATGGCGTATACGGAAGACTAGAATTGCCATTCCGTGAATATTTTCTGTTTTCTTACCTTGGGCCGTTTCTTAACTCTGACGCTCACAAAACTCGTCAATTTCCGTATGATTGGTTTGCGGAGATAGTAGACCATCACAGCTCTTCTATTCGCGGGACTACGTGATACCGCAACTCAGGGTGTTCACATGAGCAGCTACAATAAAAGCCTACAACAAATGGAATAACCCAAAATCCATACATCCAAAAATTCCTCGCCATCTTTTGAAGTGTTCTTGGGTAAAACGCAGTCTTAATATCGGCCTTAAAGGTCACATGACTCCATGCCAGATATATACGCCGTTATACATTTGCATGTTATCTCTTATTTATGCTTTTATGCCTGGGAGAGTATAGGAGGAATTTTGTTCAGCTGGCACACTAACCGTCTGTATTTTGCGGAACAAAAAAAACTGGGTTTAGTACATTGTTTTTTTTTGTGTTACATATTCCTGTATGTAATTTACGCCTTGTAGGTTACTTTGCCAATTTATTATGTTACGAAAAAAGAGCATTATGGCGAGCCCGGAGTGTATAAGTTGTTATCGTGTATTTGACATACATTTTGCCCGTTGAAACAAGAATTTCCAATCGCAAACAAGCGAAACATTGATGATATGAGAACAGTCCGTCAAATATTCGCCCAGCTGATAACCTTACGTGTCAGAGGGTCCACGTGACCCCTCGAAAAAATAATCATTGAAGCAGACGATAGAAACTTGCGTTTGTTTGAAGCACATTTCTCAGTGACACCAGTTGAGGAGTTACCGACGCTGGAACGTGCATTAATGTAGGAAAAGAAAAAATTCTTTCGAGCTAGAGCTAGACTTAATACTGTTATTCCAGCTCGTGAAGCTCCGGAAATAGCGTTGAAAAGTGGCTCTCTATGATTGCTACTAGACTGGCGGATCGGTGAATCTGTGAATAGATTTGTACGATACCGTATTTATGACAAATCGTTTGTGAGTGTTCATAATCGTTGATGAGAATATTTGAAATTATTCGCACCTTTGCTGCATCCAGCATCCCGCGTTAGCAATTTTACCGGAGACTTTGAGTTCTCAAGATGGCGTGTATGAAATGTCGTAAAGACGAAGGCTGTATGAATAAGTGTATTATTTTGGTGCTTGTGGTGATATGTTTAACTGTAGCTGTTGTGGGATGGGTTCTTCACTTCATACTCTCACCAGAGGAGACTGCTTCCAGTTCGAACTCGGTACTTGTCGATTGTATACCACAGGGAAATTATACCGAGGAAATGTGCAATAGTCGAGGGTGAGTTATGTTTGTCTCTGATTTAAGGTTCATGTTGAAGCAGCAAAGCTAACTTTCAATGGGATCATTCACCGAGAACAGCGCATCCTAACACAATCAAGATAAATCCCCAGGTTTCTCTGCGTGGAGACGCGAAACTACGAGTCCCAAGATGAGTCTGGGTTACATGGCAGCCATCTTGAAATTTGTTTTCGACAGAAAGGAGACAATTGGATGTCATCTTATACGAGATAGGGAAGTTGATCTTTTAGAAAATAATCAAGAAGTAATTAATTCTTAACAGAAGAAGAAGGTTGAAATGCATTATTCTCGTCGTTGTAGAAACATGCGTATTGTAACGGATGTATTGTAATTTCGATTTTCATCTTAAGCAAACCCGGTGCTAGTTTTGTTCGAAGAAAATGGCTGCCAGTGTATCTGGCAAATGGAAATGTCAAATATGTCCATTCAACTTGTCCATGTACACTAATACAAACGTTCATTCAAACTAGGCCCATGGGGCTTTCGGGGATTGACCCGAGGCCGGCATCATAAGAATTTAAGGTGCTCAGTTCCTCAGACAGCTTGTCGTACGTAAGAGGTGACTAACTGGGACACCCGTGAGGTCCCGGGGTTTAAAAAAGAATACGACCCTACCCAAAGGGGTCCCGAGTGTAAAAAAGTACTAGGACACTACCCGTGGGGTTCCCGAGTGTGGAAATTAATAGGACCAAGATGTCGTGATACGACTGAAAGATTATTGGAAACGACGTTAAATTATTCACTCACTCACTCACTCACTCAACTTTAAAGGGCTAAACTTCCCCACTATACTTGAATCAGTTCGACATTATCTTGAACTCAATCTATACATATCTAATCTCCAGTTTAATGAGGTTAGACAAAATTCAGAGTAATATATAAGGCCTGGGGGAGATTACTGATTGATGGATTCAGGTTCACTCCAGGCCAATATATTTTCAAGTATTATAAACTGTCTTAAAAATGTTAGTCCCAAATGTTATAACTACACAAGAGTAAATGTGTTCAACTCGGCAAGTAGTTGTCAGAGGCAGGCGGCCACTATGACAACACAACAGGCGAGGGTCCAGGGGTCGCCTAGGTCCTGGAAGCTCCAGGGGTCTTACATGGCCGAAGAGGCGTTCTAGCGTATTTCTGAGCAATAAGACAAGAAATCTTTACCTGTGCAAACTCTAATTGTTTTGCCTGTTTTGCTGTTTTTCACAACATTTTTTTCCAAATATTCACCGCCCAGTAAATGATGATATTCGGAAGTATAAATAATTTAAATATTAAATATCATTTAAATCGAAACTACAGCGTCTAGTCCATCATTCAGTATTCAGCCGTCGTCCATTAAAAGAATTTCCGCGTCCATAATCCAAAGACCTAATTCATATAACAACAATAGCACCAAGTTGAATAAGAACAAAATTCATAGTATACATACAAATGCAAGAGAGAAGCGTCAATAGTTCCAAAAATATCAAATCCGTATCGGATCAATATTCTTAATGCATATAATTTTTGTTGTAAAGTCTTTATATAGAATATGATGTATCTGTCACGCTTTGATTGTGACTGTTCATATGAACACCATGAGCATTTTAAAATACATGGGTTCATACGGCCTCTAGTTCCCGGTTAAGCGGGATTAAACACAAGTTACGAAACGTAACGCCGTAAATCTTGCACGCTACGCTCGTATTTTGCGATCATCATGCGATATGTATCGCCAAATTTGGGAAACTTTCACTGGAAGCGCTTGGTGGTATAGTCCCGTTTTAAAAGATTCTTCAATAATGCACACAGATTTTTTCTACTTGTTAGGGAGCCAAACAAAGTTCACCTTATGACTTTGAATGAAATTTTTTCTAAATCCGCTCATGCTTATTAGAAAGTGAAATCTACATTAAATACAGGTATATGTTTTTTCACTTTACTCAATCGTTTTTTTCTTTCTCTGTCTTTTTTTGTCTGGTTTTGTGTCGTGCGCGTGTTTTGTTTTGTTTTTGTTTTTGCTCAAAAATATCGGGGGAAGGGGCCTGTTCCGCCGTCTCTGTGTCAGGATCGTCACTTCCGTTTTGTCTGTCTGATACCCCTGTAACCGAATTCACTGATCCACTTTTGGGAATGTCACTTCCGTTTTGTCCTTCTAACACCTTAGATACATAATTCATCAATCAGCTGCCAGGAGCGTCACTTCCGTCACGCTTTTCTAACATCTTCATCAAGCCAGTTCACAAAACACCGTCTTGTCCGTCTAACATCTCTGTTGCTCTATTTCACCAGTCGACTTTTAAGGATTATCATCTCCTTTCTACTTTCTACCATATTTGGTTACCCAGTTCAGAAACCGCTTTCAGCATAGTCACTTGCGTTCGTTGTGTTAAGTACATTTGTATCAGTTTGCAAATCGCTTTCCTGATCCCCGCTTCCGTCTGTGTGTCCCGTACCTTTGCATATCAGTTCATAAATCACGTCCGGGAGCATCACTTGGTTCTGTGTGTCTAGCACCTGTGTATATCAGTCCATAAATCACGACCATCAGGATCATCACCTCCGTGCTGTGTGTTCCGTACCTTTACATATCAGTCCATAAATCACGTCCGAGAGCATCACTTCGTTCTGTGTCTCCAGCACCTGTGTATATCAGTCCATAATCACGACCAGGATCATCACTTCCGTGTTGTGAGTCCAGCACCTTAGTATCATCCCATAAATCACATCCAGGTTTGTCATTCCGTTCTATCTATATGTCCAACGCCTTAGTATATCAGTCCTTAAATCCCATCAAGGACCAATACTCTCGTGTTGTGTACAGGCACCTCTGTATCTGTCCATAAATCACACCCAGCATTGTCATTTCCGTTCTGTATGTACAACTCCTTAAGCCCGGCGCACACGAGCGCGTGAAATCGCAAGCAACAAGATATTTGGAGGCCGACGATTTTGGATCCTTGTTCTGCTTGGCCCGCACACGAGGCGACAGTGTTGCAACTGCATGATATTTGGACGCCGGCGTTTTTGGATCCTTGTTCTGCTTGGCCCGCACACGAGGCGACAGTGTTGCAACTCTGCATGAGCTATCATCACAAGATATCCACCTCGCTATTGATTGGCTGAAGTTTGCGGCAACAGGATACAAAGTTTCCCGTTCACCGCATACGAGCAGCTTCTGTCGCCGGCGCAAATTAATCCGGAGATTCTGTCGCCGAAATATTAAACACGCTGAAACTTTGGATCTTGTTGCTTGCGACAAAATCTCCTGTTTCCACTTCCCGCACACGGGACGATTTTCGAGATATTCAGTCGCACGCGTTCAAATATCCTGTTGCTTGCGATTTCATGCGCTCGTGTGCGCCGGGCTTTAGTATATCAGTCCTTAAATCACACCAAGGATCATTACTTCCACATAAACTAGGATGAAAGTAACTCCGAAAATGGAAGTCACTGTGATAAAATATTCTATATTTCGGCAGTGCTTATGCCATCATCAGGAATACATATAAACAATTGGAGTATACAGTCGGCTATATATACAAGTTTGAGTGGAAAAGGCGGTGTATTTAACCCAACCTTTGAGCATGTTCTTAACCCAGAACGAAACAGAGATAAAGTTTTTAAGGCAGTTGCAAATTTTATGATACGCACTCGCCGATTCAGGTAGTAACAGCTTTTTCATAACTTTAAAGTACCTCATGCTTATATATGTATATATATACATACATGTGATATACTTATTGATATTGTCTATATTATATTGGCCTTTTTAATGAGTTTTTTACTTTTTATTGAACTGGGTCGTTGTGATATTTATAAAGAACTTGCTGTTGATATTTATGTACCTCTCCTCTTCGAAATCTTCTAACCTGCCTCGATTTCTAAAAACAATACTATCTGTGTCGCCTTCTAATAATAATACTATCTGTGGAAGCTCTCTCTGCTTCAAACTACAACATCTTGCACAGATATGCAACTCTGTACTATTTATATGATCCTTTTTTTTTTAAAAAAGCAAACTCAACGTAAAGTCATTGGCGTACATAGCTGCTTCGCAGCTGCACACGCCATCTAAATTTAAAATTGAATTGATTGAAGGCGGCAAATATACAAGCGAGCATTGGAGTTCAGCAAACAATACCACTGGTGGGAGTTACACTCAATATATTAGTGAGTACTAGTTAATACAATGAAGCTCATGTTCACCTAAAGACAATCAGGTCCTTAGATGCCATTATTCCATGATTTAGTTTAGGTGTTTTACTCTTGATAGCAAGTGCTTCTTTGAACAATAGTTCATTCCAATTCTTGGCTTGGTCTATTATTTTAACATTTGGTAATAACATGTGAGGGGACAGAGCAAATGTACGCCTTTTGTCTGCACCAACTGGTATAGCCATGAGATCATATTTGTGTTGAAAACCAAGACATTTCAAGACATGTGATTGGATCTCACTTTTGTCTCGACTGTGCTCTTCTTACCTCGTGAAGAGACACCGTTCAGTTTTGCCAATGTATTTAGTACCACATCCTGGGCAGCTAAACTCATATACAACATAGCTTTTCAGTTTTACAGGAATAAAATCTTTGTATGACACAATAGAGGAAACCTTCTGAGTATTGTAAATAATGACAAAATTGGCCGCACCTGTTAATAGCCGTTTTACTTTCTTAACACATCTGTTAACAATACGTTCTCCTTGTTTGCCGAGATAAGGAAGTCGCACATATATTTTGCAGGTTTCTTCAGAGTTGTTACTTTTCTTCTCAGTCGGGTTTTTATATTTATTTAACAGTTTTTCACATATCCGCCTAGGGAAACCATTCCATATGATGAAATTTTTGATATTTTCAAGTTCTTTGGAGAACAGTTTGCTTGTGGTACATAATTTACGTGCACGTTGTACGAGTGATATTTCTGAAATAGCTAATAAGTGTTTGGGTGATGATGTTGGTACTGACGTCATCACACCAGATTCTATTCTAAAACATTTAGTACCAGCTACTTCTACTGATCCTTAATGGCTTCGTTTAGGCACCTATTAATCATTGCTGTCATCATGGCTTTCAATATTTTGCAACAAAATATTCAGGGCATCTCTGCGCATGGCCAAGAGTTTAAACATTATATATTTGGTCTGCCGGTTAAACCGGATATGCTATGTATTCAAGAAACTTTTTTAAAACCAAATTTAAATTTCACTTTACCAGGATATGTTCCCATCAGGGAGGATAGAATTGGTAAGGATCATGGTGGACTACTTATATTTATTAAACGAGAAATTTCTTATACTGAAATTAAGCTCCCAGCATTTGGAAGCATTGAATGTCAAGCTGTTCAAATATCAACAGAAAGTGGAAAATTAATTAATGTTGTCAATTTATACAACCCATGTAATAAGCTTGATATGGATGATTTCAATTTATTAAAGTCCCATATGTCTGGTTCGTTTATAATTGCCGGGGACTTCAATGCTCATAATGTATTATGGGGTAGTCTTTCCAGTGATTGTAATGGTAAGCTTGTTAGTGATTTTATTGATAATAATAGTCTAGTTTTCTTAAATGATGGGTCAGGTACGAGGCTTAATATCAGGACTGGGATCTTGTCCTGTATTGATCTCACCTTGTGTTCCCAAGATATATCAAGTAATTGTACGTGGAATGTTGATCATGCTTTCCCTTGTGGGAGTGATCACTTTCCAATTTCTATATCTTTCGGCATATCTCCGGTATCTGGTGGGACTGGTGGACCTTCTCGTTGGAAATTAAAGAAAGCTATTGATAAGCATATTAAAAATACTTTGAAAAATGATCTTTTCAGTGATGACGTTGATATATTTGAAACTAACGTAATAGGTGCCATAAACGAAGCTGCGAATAATTCCATTCCAAAAACTTCGGGGAATCCCCCTTTTAAAAAACCAGTACCCTGGTGGAATGATGATTGTGATCGGGCAATTAAAGATAGGAGGAAGGCTAAAAATAGGGCGTGCCGTACTAGGCTGTATGTTGATATTGTCGAGTACAAAAGAAAAAAAGCTGTAGCACAGCGTGTAATTAAAAGCGCTAGAAAAGGTTCCTGGCGAAATTTCTGCTCGACCATAAATAGTCAGACTAGTATTAAAAAAGTATGGAACAATGTTAAAGCCATTAATGGCAATACAAAATCATTATCTGTTCCTACTTTAAGTAAAGAGGATATTTTGTATAGTTCAAATTTAGAAAAATGCGACGTGCTGGCTGACAGTTTCGCTTTTGTTAGCAGCGATGAGAACTATGACCCTGAGTTTATTGCCAATAAGCAGGAAATGGAATTGTTGCATGAAAATTCACTTGATAACATTCAATTTGATGAAATGCCTGTTAATGAAGATTTTACCTTAATTGAATTAAAGCAGGCCATTCATTCATCCAGTAACTCATCACCTGGTGAAGATGGAGTCTCATATGAATTTTTTCGGCACCTTCCTGATACTTGCCTTGATATAATACTGTCTGGGTTCGTATGCGTTTGCCTGCGGCCTAGAAAAGGGCTGTAGTTATTCCTGTGGCCAAGCCTGGAAAAAATAGTTCACTGCCTTCCTCTTATCGACCGATCGCCCTCACTTCCACCTTGGGTAAATTAATGGAGAAAATGGTAAATAATAGACTTTTATGGTTTCTTGATAAAAATAACATTTTCTCGCCCGTACAAAGCGGGTTTCGACGTCGTAGGTGTACTGCAGACCATGCCGTGACCTTGGAGACAGACATCAGGAGCTCCCTAGCTAATGGGGAGTTTTTGTTGTCTGTTTTCCTTGATGTAGAGAAAGCTTACGACATGGTCTGGAGGAAGGGGTTGCTGATAAAAATGATGAATTATGGTATTACCGGTAGAATGTTAGGATATGTAAAAAGTTTTCTGACGAATCGTTTTATTAAAGTTAGAATTAATAAAGATTATTCTCGTTCAGTTAACATTCAAAATGGAACCCCTCAAGGTAGTGTTATCTCCCCTACATTATTTAATCTTATGATCAATGATCTCCCTTTAGCCGTAAATAGCAAACTTAAATGCTCCCTGTTTGCGGATGACAAGGCCATTTGGTTTTCAGGTAGAAATTTTCATGTGGTTGTTAAGTATATCAAGCAGGGCCTCACTGATATTGTGACCTGGGGTAAGAAATGTGGATTTAAATTCTCCCCTACCAAGTCTGAAGCAGTAATATTCACCAGGCGTCCACTACCAGTTGTGCTAGAATTATTTTTGAATGGTGTTCGCCTTAAGGTGTCTACTACTTTTAGATTTCTTGGTTTGATTTTTGATAAAACATTAACTTGGGGTCCTCACATTGATTATCTAGTAACTAAATGTGATAAAGTTCTAAATTTAATGAGGTCTGTGTCGTCCACACCATGGGGAGCAGATAAGAAGTGTTTACTTTTATTATATAGGGCAATGATCAGATCTCGCCTAGATTATTGTTACCAGGTATATGATTCGGCTGCTCAGACGCTCAAAAAGAAATTAGACTCTATTCAGTACAAGGCGTTACGTATTTGTACTGGAGCTATGTCTAATACCCCATTAAATGTATTGCAGGTTGCTTGTAATGAGTTCCCCCTTTTTATACGCCGTAAATTATGCACTGTTAAATTTGCATTGAAATTAAAAACATCTTATAATAATCCAGCGAGTCGCACTTTGGATGATTCTTGGTACGATAAGTTTTTTATTGACACTGGTGTGCGCCGTGCTGAGCCTTTCAGTATACGGGTTAAAAACTTATTTAGTCAGTTTTCGGTTCAGGACTTTTCATTACTTAAGTTTTCTCCTTATGTTTTTCCGCCATGGCAGTTTGTTAATCCTTTGGTTTCTGATCAGTTACACATGAAAATTAAGAAGAGTGACCCTCCAAATCTTATTCAGTTGTGCGCTAAAGAGCACATTTTTCCCAACTGGAATTCATATTTACATGTTTATACGGATGGGTCCAAGTGCCCGGATACAGGGAAAACTGGCTCCGCGTTTTGTGTTCCGGAGGGAAAATATAGTCGTTTTGAGCGTCTGAGCGACCATGTATCTGTATTTAAAACTGAACTGGTAGCTATTTTGCTATCTTTGCAGTGGATTAGTGATTTTAATCCATTTAGAGTCGTAATATTTACCGATTCCTTAAGTGCCCTACATGCATTACGTAATTTCAATCCGTCGGAGAGTTGTCCTCTCTTGTATGAAATAATGCATGCAGTTACAACTTTGTCGTATCGAGGTGTCACGGTGGCCTTTGATTGGATGCCGGCTCACTGTAATATACGAGGCAATGAAATGGCTGATCAGCTGGCCAAAAAAGCATTATCTTTGATCAACATCACCGTACCGGCCCCTCTGAATGTCAATGAAGTTATGGCTCGTTTGAAGCCATACTTTATTGACATGTGGCAGGAGGAGTGGATGTATTCCAACAAAGGCCGGTTTTATCATCATCTTCAGCCTTTTGTTACAACAGAAGCCTGTGTACCTATGTC
Source organism: Hanleya hanleyi (assembly GCA_036873755.1). Lineage (NCBI taxonomy): Eukaryota > Metazoa > Mollusca > Polyplacophora > Lepidopleurida > Hanleyidae > Hanleya > Hanleya hanleyi. Next base: position 22,780 of record JAVTVY010011673.1, on the reverse strand, counting down.
CAGTCGTAGGGCAGAGGTTCTCTTGTTGTCCCCCGCCGCAACGCGGCCGGGGACTTTAAAATGGTTCTTGCTTCTTTGTGTCCGTGGATGTCCGTGTGTCCGTCCATGTCTGTTCGAAGCGATAACTTCCTAACGCTTTGTTGGATTCTTCCGAAATTCGGAATATGCATTCCTTGCGGCAAGACGCCAGTCCGTATTGCATTTCAGCAACATCTGCCTGAAGGTGGCGCCGCTAGTTCTTGCTTCTTTGCGTATGTGGATGTCCGTGTACGTCCGTGCATGTCTGTTCGAAGCGATAACTTTCTAACGCTTAGTTGGATTCTTCCGAAATTCGGCATACGCATTCCTTGCGACAAGACACCAGTCCGTATTGCATTTCAGCAACATCTGCTTGAAGGTGGCGCCACTAGTTCTTGCTTCTTTGCATCCGTGGATGTCCGTGTACGTCCGTGCATGTCTGTTCGAAGCGATAACTTCCTAAAGTTTTGTTGGATTCTTCCAAAATTAGAATACGCATTCCTTGTGACAAGGCGCCAGTCCGTATTACATTTCAGCAACATCTGCCTGAAGGTAGCGCCACTGGTTCTTGCTTCTTTGAGTCCGTGGATGTTCGTGTACGTCCGTGCATGTCTGTTCGAAGCGATAACTTCCTAACGCTCTGTTGGATTCTTCCGAAATTCAGCATTCGCATTCCTTGCGACAAGAGGCCAGTCCGTATTGCATTTCAGCAACATCGGCCTGAAGGTGGCGCCACTGGGTCAAAATAGATTTTTTTTCCGTGTACATCTGTTCGAAGCGATAACTTCCTAATGCTGTGTTGGGTTATTCCGAAATTCGGAATACGCATTCCTTGCAACAGGACGCCAGTCCGTATTGCATTTCAGCAACATCTGCCTGAAGGTGGCACCACTGAGTTTCTCTTCTTCTTGTCCGTTCCAGTCAAAATGGGCCTTCAATTTTGCTATATGAAATCATTCTATTCCACATCATATGATTTACCCTAAAGCTTTTGCATGAACCATATTTTATTTCAGAAGTATAATGTGAAATAACTGGCGGGGAAATCCCCGCAGTACTGAATCCCTGATTTTTGAATTTCGTGTCATCTTAAACGAAGGACAACATTTCCTTCAATTTTGCTAACAAATAATTGTATTGCACATCATATGATTTACCCTGAAGCTTCTGCACGAATCATTTGTGTCCACACATGTATATTACTATATTAATTACAACTGTGTTCCTAATGTTTGGGTGCACACTGTGCATATGATCAATTTCCTGAATTGAACTGAATTGAACTGAATTCAACCTTGCCGGTCTTCAGACTGACAGATGATGGCATGCAGTTGTCAGTGCAGTTGTTCATGTACAGGGAGCTTTCTATGAATGAGTTGCAACCCCAAAAGGCTTAAAATTTATCAGGCACACACCCATGTTTTTACCCCTCGGCCAATTTTGGCCATGGGGTATTGTCATCATCTTGTACGTCCGTCTGTCCGTACGTCCGTTCGTGAGCGAGATAGCCGGAAAACTGTTCCGCTGATGAATTCCAAATTTGGTATGCTTATTTACCTAGTCAAGGACCAGAAGCCTATAGAATTGGGACCTGATTGGGTGGGAACCTTAGCAGCCGTCTTTAATTTCATGCAAAATGGATAATGATCCATATCTCGGAAACCATTCAACTGTTCAATACGAAATTTGATATACATCATCGATACATCAAGCAACTTTCAACGAATTACCAAACAGGCTTTTCTGATTAGCTGGGAACCCTGGAGGCCATCTTTAATTCATGCGAAATCGATAATGATAGCCTACATATCTCGGTTACCATTCAATTGTTTTATATGAAGGTTGGTATATATCATCGATACATCCAGATACTTTGAATCGGGACCTGATTGACTGAAAACCTTGGTGGCCATCTTTAATTTAGGCAAAATCATTAATGATCTCTATATCTGATTCCGTTGGAGTGCTCAGTGTAAAATTTGGTATACATCATTGATGCATCAAGAGACTTACGATGAATGACAGATCTGGTTTCTCTGATTGGGCGGAAATCTTGGCGGCCATCTTTAATTTATTCAAAATCTTTAATGATGTTTATCTCTGATACCATTCAAATGTTCTATACGAAACTTGATTTACAGCATCGATGTATGAAGAGACTTGCATTAATGAATAACCACATTAGTTCCTCTGAGTGACGGGAAGGATGGGCAACCATCTTTAATTTATGTAAAATCATTAATGATCTCTATCTCTGACACTGTTCAAATGCTCAATGTAAAATTTGGTATACATTATCGATGCATCATCTCGGTTACTTCTACACGATGTGCCTAGGATAAAGTACTATACTATACACAATTTTTTGTAATTCAGCATCGCAGAAAACCATCGATTGCGTTTTCATGGTAAAAGGGTTAGGAAAGAACTAAAAATACACTTCAATGCAGAGTGATTTTGATTGACGCCAGAAATCGCTCAGAACGCTTCTTCGGCGATCTAGACCCCAGGAGCATCTGGGGCCTGGGCGGCCCCTGGATCCTCACCTAAAGTGCAATGATAGTGGCCGTACCACTTTGAATTTGCTTCCGACGCCCCCTGTATTAACAGACAGTGTCAACGTACTGTTCCAGCTGTCTCCCGTTCAGTGATTGGTCATTCGACCCCGCCATTTTAAACTAATACGAGCATTTTCATTGGACCACTATTAGATAAGACCCACCCCAATCTTCATACACAACCACGCGACTGTCTCAGTTGACTGATGACATAGCGTGGCCTCGTTTTTGATTTCAAAATCTGCCGTCTAACTGGGAAAATGCTGTTGTTGCTGCATCAGCCGATCATTGGCCCCCTGTAGAAGATACTATAGGCTAATACATGTAGGCTACCATGCCATGAGATGACGCTTGGGATTGCATTTCGCTCACTTGCACCTACAGGTGGCGACAACTGGTGGCAAATTTAAAATTTAGTTTCCGGGCAACAGGTTGATGCCTTCAGCTTCTCGTCAAATTTGGTTTGCAGATAATGCCTTGAGATGTCACTTGGGGATGCTTCTCGGTGCTTCACTGCATGGAAACTATATCACAGAAGCAATCAACTTTCAGTCAATCGTTCTGAGTTGATCTTAAAACTTGAGAAGGCAGAAAGACCCTTCCACATCCAACGCCTATGAAGCAGCAGTTGCCTCCCTCATGTATATCCCCTAAGACCAACAATGCTAAAAAATATTGCTGCCATTTCGGCGGGGGACCTAGCATCCTCTGGCTGCTTGTTTAAACTATTATCTGGGCATATTGCCGTAAATAGTGTATTATTTAATATGAACCTGCATCCAACTGGCCTTTGTGACACCTGTAATGTTATGGATACAGTTGAACATTATCTTTTAAACTGTACACGACACACAAGGCATAGGTATCAATTATTTGTTGACCTCACTTTAGTTGGGGTTTTTAATCATACTTTTGACAATATTCTAAAGCCCGAAAAGAATAGGGATAAAATATTTAAAGCAGTGGTAAATTATATATTAAAAACACGTCGCTTCATGTTCAACTAAATTAGACCATTGATATTTTAGATATGTCATTATATAGTGATGCACCATACAAATGTCTACTTGCTTGCTCGTCTTCGGGATACCAGTGGAGGTCCCGGGGGTGAGTCTAGTATGTAGACTGTCATGTATTAATGTCTGCTAGCTTGGCCCTGGGGTGTCAGCATTGCCTGGCCTTAGGGGTGAGTTTAGTGTGACAGTTTGATATTACTAGTCTCTTAGCTTGCACCTGGGTGTCAGCATTGCCTGGCCCTGGGGGTTGGCTTAGTGACTGGTGTGCATTTTAAATTATATTTTAATGTTATGTGTTTATATCACATGTATACTGGTCTTTGGTCTGATTTGTTGAGCATGAAATTATTATACACATATTTTTAACTTAATCATAATACAGTATGATCATCGATAGTCCTGTAAATAAGTGGACATAATTATTGGCTTGTGTCATTTCTGACACGTTCTAAATAATTTGTGTATAATGTTTATATCCCTTTCTTGGGTTCATATAGTATTTTATGGCCTTTTTAATCCTGATTTTATCAAAGGGTCGTTGGATTATTCTATAACTAGTGTAATTTCACTTAGTATTATAATCGCATTCTCTTTTCTTCATCGCCTTCCTGTGGATCAAAAGCATACTAATTGATTGCTTATATACATATATATTTATTTACACAAATCATCGTATAGTATTTAATATATTTATTCTTCATATAAGCAAACTCAATGCACAGATAGTGGCGCACATACTTTTTATAAAGTGAGCGCCAACTAAATTCAAAATCTGTCTCAATTGTTTATTCCTGATGATGGCATATGCACTGCCGAAATATAGAATATTTTATCACAATGACTTCCATTTTCGGAGTTACTTTCATCCTAGTTTATGTGAAATTGATCTGTGGGAATAATGGATCATTACTTCCGTGTTGTGTGTCCAGCACCTCTGTATCAGTCCATAAATCACATCCAGGATTGTCATTTCCGTTTTGTGTCCAACTTTATATCTGTTCACAGGTCATTTCCGGGATAATCACTTCCGTTTTGTCTGTCCAACATGCACTTTTGTAACTTTACCAAACTCGCCATTACATCGTCAGGATGGTCATCAACGTTTTGTCGTTTTTCACCAATCCACTTTTAGGATTCTTAATTTTTTGTTCGAACACATTTTGTTACCCAATCCAGCAGCCGCCTGTAAAACAGCTTGGTACCTCATTCACAAACCACTTTCAGGTTCGGCACCTGCTATTTTAGTCTGTTTAAAACATTGTTTTAACCCAGTTCATCAATCTGCCTCAAATTTCGTTCAATGTCTTATACAAGCTGCAGAAATGAAAATATATTGAGAGCTAAGTATTGATTTTTTGACAAGCTCCAAAGTAGGTGACTTACCTCCGTTTCTTTCTCCCCGAAAACTACTGTCAACAGTTTTTTTTATTACAGTTTCTTGTATCAAGATACAGTTCAGAATTGTATTTGATTGAGTGGTGGTTGCCTTCACCAACAGCATTCTTAAGTTCTCGATATACATTTTGTTGGAGTCCGTCAAAAACATGCATACACCCGCGTATGCAATTACACGAGCACACATTCACTGCGGCGTAATGAACATTTCCCGATTTAGGTTTGCCCCGGCGCACCGACGGGTGCACTGACGCGTGACTCCCAGCGTGAACAAGTGGTTCATACTTTTTCTCTCTGTCCTTTGCCTAAAGTATGGGGGATTATTTTGTAATTGATGACTATTTTCGACTTGAAGTTGCCAAAATCATCATCAATGTGAGCATATTGTTCCTTTCATGGAAGGATAATTTTTTCTTTTTTTTTGTAATTTGATAAAAAAAATTATTTCAATTTTTTTCTCAGGTACACAGTGACAAACATAAACAAAAACAGAAAGAAGACATACCGCTCACCTCTACACATGAATGATATACCAACTGTGTGTATATGTACAATAATTTAGTGCATACTTACCAAATTTACATCACTTATCAATAGTTTTAAATTTAGAAGAAAAGTACGAACCACAATTACGCCGGTAGTCACGCGTCAGTGCACCCGTCGGTGTGCCGGAAAAAACCCCTTTGTATAAGAATTGAATCGGGAAAGGCACATTGCCTTTATTGTAGAATGACTTTGTACAACGCGTGTATACAGTCAATCAAAAAAAGGGAATATAGTTCGAAATGAATAAGGATATTAACATGGTAAGGGATAACATATGGTGGCAATATAGAACGATGTTATTGTTTCTGTATGTTAGTTTACGGTTCGAAAATTGTTGCTGTCTATGAGGACACCTTGAACTTCCATACATACTGCTCTGAAATCTTGTTTCAATCTTATATATCTTCCACACAGATGTATCTGGATGGAGATGGCGGATGCAGGGCCCCCCATGTGTCAGTTTCCAGCGGGATACGGTTACATGTTGATGGACAAACCCAAGGAAACCAATTTAGGCTTCGACTTCTTGCTGTCAAAAACAGACCATGCAACTATTTATGGGAACGACGTCAAGACGGTCTTATTGCAAGTTGAATTTCACAGCGAAACCAGTTTGCGCCTAAAGGTTAGTGAATTATATTCTCGCCCATATATGTGTAATTTTATCACTCTCAGAAATATTCAGGGAATAATCCTGAATAGATCAGGCTGCACAGTGACAACTAAATTTCAGGGATTTCACCTGAAATCCAGGAATAATTTCCTGAAATTCAGGTGTATCATCCATGAATTAAAGCTAAATTACCTGAATTTTAGGGGATTTTACGTATGAATAGGGCCGGAAACTTACTAATCAGGGTGGGAGATTTGGCTGAATTTCAGGGAAAATCCTCTCATCCAGGGATCTTTTTTCTGAAATTCAGGAAATTATCCCTGGATTTCAGGTAAAATCCCTGAGATTGAATGGTCACTGTGCAGCCTGGTCTATTCAGGATTATTCCCTGAATATTTCAGCATATATACGAGAGTGTATATCATCTGTTTAACTAATAATTCGAAGGTATCCTCTTCATACATCAAGTAAAGTACTACACATAGCAATGGTCGCTTGCTTATCGTCACATCTGCTATTCAGATTTGGGGAAGAGCCAATCAGAAGCAAACATCTTCAATGTCTGTCGCGTTACGTGCCAAAGAGGGCGAGCCAATCAATAGCACTCTTACAACAATTTGGTATAGATGCAAATTGTACGTGCATGTGTCGATGCAGGGCTAAGGCAATTTCTTCAATTTCCGTTTATTTCGTGAAACTGAAAGCATTTTCAATGGTGGTCTGTTCGATTCATCTTCATTTTATCCAGCCAATTTCTATGTTCCCACTTCGAACTTCCCTTGATATATCTGGACCCCTTCGATGTTCAAATAACTTATAAATAGACACGAGACGTCACTGACCTCGAAAACATTTGAAATTCGAAATGGGTCGCACAAGAGCGTTATTGGTTGGCTGACCTAATTAGTGGGCACCATATTAGGAGGAAGGATGCCGCTAATAGAAGATGATGTCACTCTATGTGACTTCACTCGCAATCGATGTGTACGTTCTGATTGGTTCTTCTGTCGTTAGCTGGTGAAATTTCCACCTCGGATTTCGAACGCTGAAGGGGTCAGATAAATCAAGGCACGTTCGAAGTGGGAACGTAGAAATTGGCTGGATAAAATGAAGATGGTTCGATTGGGCCAATGAGGAAGCTTAACAGGGTGTGTTGAATGTATGTGCACAATGAAGAATCCCGCCTGGGGGTGCTCGATATGTGCATCCAAGATCAGACCGCTATTTTGTTTTGTTATAACATGATACGGCCTATAATTGTATAACTTGGACCGACATGTTCAGACTAGTTTTCCAGAAATCACATGGCCGGAAGTTGCGTGAACAAAAAAAGTAGCGCGACTATGTTTGCGCAACCGGAAGTGCGCACAGCTCCACAAGCCTCCACTGCGCATGAATAGGCGCGCTGTTTACTATTTTTCTAATGTTCAGGGGCAATAATGCAATAATAAGTATTATCCAATCTTTAATTCGGCGCCGTTTTTCCGAAAGCAATGCAACAGTACTGTAAATTTAGGCAAATCCATTAATATATCGTTTTCTTATCTCCGCAGTTCAAAGATAATAACACGGACAGGTTTGAAGTTCCTGACGAGGCTTTGCACATTGAGCAACCAACTGTCGCTGCCAGCGACGACATCCGCATATACAATATCACGTGGACAGAGACGCCTCAGTTTGGAATCGCCGTGACCCGGAGAGATACCGGTGCTGTCGTGTTAGTGATTTTTTACGATGATGTACACAAAAATGCCAAACTGATGCAATTTTACATTTGACTTTACAACAAAGAAATTAATCTATTATTTTACAGTTAAACGGGGAGGAATTGAAATAATTCACGAGACAGAGAGAGAGAGAGAGAGAGAGAGAGAGAGGAGAAGGGGGAGAGGAAACGATATGAGAATAAATGAATGAAAGGAGAAGAGTTACTTTCCTTTATAATATTCCAGAAAGGGTTCCGTAATAATTTCTGGAATATATTTAAATAACTCTCAGGGATATTCCTTTATAATACTCCAGAAAGAGTTACGTAACTATTTCTGGAATATATTTAACTAACTCTCAGGGATAGTCCTTCATAATATTCCAGAAAGAGTTACGTAACTATTTCTGGAATATATTTAAATAACTCTCAGGGATAGTCCTTTATAATATTCCAGAAAGAGTTCCGTAACTATTTCTGGAATATATTTGAATAACTCTCAGGGGTATTCTGAAGGAAGGAAATTAACTCTTCTTCTTTCATTCATTTACTCTCATATCGATCATCATATATTCTCTATTTTCATCAATTCAATCATTCAGATTCTACGCTCATACTATTCAGCTTGTATCACTGACGTCCCTATACTCTCCTCGGAGAGTATAGGGACGTCAGTGATACAAGCTGAATAGTATGAGCGTACTGTGATTATGTATTGTCCGAAGCTGTTTAACTTCTGGTATGATACATGAGTTCAACGGGTGATAAAATGTGCAGAACAATGGCCTACATAACCTCAGCTCACAAAAGAGAGGTTTCCAGAAAGAGTTACTGTATCACTGACGTCCCTATACTCTCCGAGGAGAGTATAGGGATGTCAGTGATACAAGCTGAATAGTATGAGCGTACTGTGATTATGTATTGTCCGAAGCTGTTTAACTTCTGGTATGATACATGAGTTCAACGGGTGATAAAATGTGCAGAACAATGGCCTACATAACCTCCGCTCACATAGAGAGGTTTCAAAACGGTCCATTTCAATGCGTTTATTTGTTTATTTATTTATTTATTATTATTTTTTTTGGTGTTCCCTGCTATGAATTTCATAATTGTTGTTGAGCCACATGGACACTATTTCACAGGGGCATATGATATTCATAATTCTTTCGCGGACAATAAGTTTAGGCATATCGGATGACCAGACACGCCGACGAGAACATTGAAACATTGCGTCACGGTACAAACAGTTGCTTTCAGATGCTTCAAGCATCCCTATCCCATTAAACACAGGGGGAATGAAATGTGTGTTATTACGAGTGTCGTGGATGAATGGTCGTCTTGTTTAGATCTCAGTTTGTTATATGCGCCACCCAGAACGAAAACGAAATACACTGAGACCAGTGCCTAAACGACAACTAATCAAACTGACTTCAGTCTCCCGCGAATCTCTGAGATGTCTTGTTTAGATTGAACCGTTGAACGCCACCGATTCCAGAATTGCCTGGACTACCAATTGATGACTACCAAGCTTAGATACGTGGCGCAGTTCTATACAACGTATCAATAGACACAGTCAATGCGCAAAGCCCCTTGATCTACATTTCGAGGTCAACGATTGGACAACTATTTAACATGCATATTTATGAAGCTATGATCTCATTGGTTTGTGTTTGAGGAGCTCACCAGCCCCATACCACCAAAGGTTTAATAATGCCAAGGTAATAAAGCGAAGGCAGTGAGGTCAAATAATGCCGGCAAAACATTATCCCGTGTTCAGTAGGATATCTAAATATTTATTATATGTTTATTGCAGATTCAACACCAGTTTACCCGGTATGATATTCTCTGACCAGTTTATCCAACTGACCACGAAGTTACCATCAGGGAATGTGTACGGGTTTGGTGAGCACAATCATCGACAGCTTCATCATGACCTGGGCTGGAAGACTTGGAGTATCTTCACCCGAGACGAATCTCCTGTGGTAACCTTATACATTTTCACATGTCCGCATATCACGTCTCTGCCAAACAAAAATATGGCACATCAAACTAAAATTATATATTTGCGTAGAACCCCATAAACCTCTACTGCGCATGCGCATGTGCACTGTTTTACTCTTTCTCTACTACGCAGGGCCAGTATCAGCACTGTCAATAAAAGTGTGCATATCCTGAACACTGAAATGCACACTAGTTTGTAACACCTTTCAAAGGTGTAAAAGTGTCCAAGTACGAAAACTAGTATGAAAAGAGATTTACTTAAAATATGTCACTGAAGTGTTATCAAGCTCATCAATTAGATCGTCCTCAATAAGCACAACGAAATAGGCTGTCCACAATATCGCCATGAATATTGGAACTCTTTCACGCATAATTGAATACTTTTCCATGTTCATGCGGACGCTAGTGTTCCAAAAGTTTTAATCAACCAAAAATGCAATATGAGTATCAAATCGTAAAAAATCCCTCATCTCAGCAAATGAAATCCACACTTGTTTCTGTTGATCAGCCATGCATGATCATCCCATTCTGGTATACCGTACTTTGCTAAACACTTCCTCCGCAAAATAACCAAGGGTATCTCTATCCTAGATACCCCTGGTACATATGGGAAAGAATCATGCATGTTCATGAAAAATGCCACTGTAAGTTTCAGCCAATCAGCAAAGCAACATTCTATGAATATTGACCAATCAGATCACTTGTTTAACGCGACCAAGGACATTTAATCATGTGACAACAGATTCGCATGCATTGAATGTGGGCAGAACGCGGTCTACTTTGTAAGATGGTCGAGTTTTCGCCTTCGCTTTGGACCAAAAGAAATCTTGACGTTATATGCGGATGTGCTAAACCTCGTTACTGCGATAAAAAATATTTTCTATGAAACATTTGTCTATAATTGTCCTTCTAGATCTGTTACCGCAAGTCACTTATAATTACCCTCGCAAATACACATACATGAGAGCTGCATACACATACCGGATGTCCAATGTCTGGACTTATTTACCTTATATTGAAACTATTATACATGAATAAACCAGCTCAGCGATTTTACTTTACATTGACTCCCGCCAGTCTTACGGTGGCTCATATAGGACATACCATTATTTTCCATTTTAATTTAATTTTTTAGGGAAATTTCACCTGGGTGGAAATATTATCACCTGGGTAGAAATAGTTTTCACCTGGGTTGAAATATTTTCACCAGAGTGAAAATAGTTTTCACCTGAGTGGAAATATTATCACCTGGGTGGAAATATTATCACCTGGTTGGAAATATTTTCACCTGGATGGCAATAATTTTCACCTGGGTGGAAATAGTTTCACTTGGGTGGAAATAGCTTTCACCTGGGTGGAAATGGTTTTTACTCAGTTGAATAATCACGTGGTACGTTTTGCCTCGCTTTGGGCGAGACGTCAGACAACATGGCGGGGAAAGATTGCCCTGCAAATAGTATGAGTTTGATTTACCGACTTCTAGACTTTCCACCCAGGTGATAATATTTCCATCCAGGTGAAAACTATTTCCACCCAGGTGAAAATTATTTACACTCAGGTGATAATATTTCCATCCAGGTGAAAATTATTTCCATCCATGTGATAATATTTCCACCCAAGTAAAAACTATTTCCACCCAGGTGAAAACTAATTCCACCCAGGTGAAAATAGTTCCACCCAGGTGAAAACTATTTTCACCCAGGGGAAAAGTATTTTCACCCAGATGAAAACTATTTTCACCCAAGTGAAAATTCCCTAAAATAATTGTATGTCCTATATGAGCCACCGTACACCATCCTGTTAAATCGTATTATATATATTTTTTGTTCAGGGAGATTGGAACCTGTACGGAGCACAGACGCTCTACATGAATCTTGAAGATGACGGCAAGGCTAATGGAGTCTTCCTTAAGAACAGTAACGCCATGGGTGAGAATATACCGATTCACATACAGCAATTATTGCATCATCAGGTTCCTTTCAGAAAGGGAATATTTGATTGGGTAATTCAAAATCTGCTGGGCAGTGATTTGTCTGAATTTGCACTATAAATGTTGACCTACATGTATCAACGAGTTCCTGATGAGGCCAAATAAGATGTCGTCGGGGAAAATGCAATCAGAATGTCAACCTCTGAAGTCATTTGAATGAGGCGCATGCTCCCCTTCCCCCTATCTTAATTTCCACCGGTCACCATCGATGCTATCGGTTTTATTCGCCAAAGTTTGTCATAATGATTCGCGAGGTGATTCGTACAATATTGTCACTCGTGTATATGTTTTTAAAAAAAGGATAACAAATTATATCGATATTCACACAATTTTCGCGTACGAACAATGTCGTATGCGTTGTTGTTGTTTTGTTGTTGTTGTTGTTGTTTTTTTCTTCTCTTTTTTGGGGTTAAATTCATAGAAATGCAACAACGGAGCTACTTGTGTAAATATAAATCGATTTGGGGATCGTTATGGGCAGTTATCTGTCAGACCCAAGCGATGGGTGTTTGTTGGACTTCTTTGTGGAGCGTCCGTGGTTTATCTTGTTTGGACGCTGGAGACGTATATGCTGGTCGAGAATAGATATCCTTGCATGGTTTTGTGTATGAGCGCTGACTCACGAAGCCACGATGCGAAGTGGTGTAGTGAGAAATCAAAACCGCGAAATCAGGAGGCGAGGGCACGACGCGATGTCAAGATGCGAAGTCGAGAAGTAACTTCGCATCGTGGCTTCGCGATTTATCATCGAAGCATCGCCACTTCGCATGCTACCTCCGCCACTTCGAGTAGTGCATTCGCATCCTGACTTCGACTCATGACCTCGCATTGAGGCTTCGTGACTTCGCCCCGTGGCTTCGCGACGTTGCATCGATGTGACTTCGTGACTTCGCCTCGTCACTTCGCGACGTTGCATCGATGTGGTTCGTGTCTTCGCCTCGTGGCTTCGCGACATTGCATCGATGTGGCTTCGTGAATTCGCATCGGCGTGGCTTCGCAACTTCTCATCTTGGCTTTGCTACATCGCATTGTGATTTCGTGCGTCAGTGCTCATACATAAAACAATACAGCGTTGTCCCTTCTCGGCCATGAGAGAGATTAACTGAAACACCAGTCTTGAAGCGTAACATGGAGCAAACAAAAACAATGAAGGTTTTCACCGTTTGCGTCTGACTGAAAATCGCACGTAACGTCTCACAGTGAAACCCAATTCATTGCTTAAAATTGCCAGTTAACGGCCCTGATTTCACTTCCACCTGATCGAACACTATTCAGTCTCCGACTGGTTGTGAATTGAAAAATCCATCACTAGTGTGAGGTCAGCGTAAAGGGGCAGACTGAATAAATGCATAAACTTTTCCTGGATTTACGGTATGCAATGGGAGGCTTGCACAATATGATAAGGAGATAAACAGGAAGTGCTAGTTCTGTCAGTGGATTAGATCAACCTGTGACCATCTAGGTCATCTACACGCGGTGAGACTGATCCTGGGATCGTGTGTGTCCATTTTCAGCCCACTTTTGGCAACTATATGAGGGAATTCCCCGAAATCAAAACCACGTGAGGTTTTCAGCCAATCAGCCTAACTCCACCGACGTATCCCCAACGTAATCCGTCATTTTGAGTCATGTGCTGTCCTACTTGTTCAAAATTACAGATCTACAACACCTCTCGAATGATACGGAAGTTATTCATATCTGTATCTTTTGTAAGCTGAGACAATATATGTTTCAGAAGTAGTATGAAAAGCCTGTAATTTATCAGATTTCTCGAGTCTGTTCCGCGCCGGATGAAGACCGAACAATATACGGTAAAGTATCGGATATCGCTCCGCAATAATGGCGACACACGATTCGCAAGCCATCTTATGGCTGACCAAGTGTACGCAGATGTGGATTAGATAACCGGGCTAATCGACAAACCGGAAGTGGCAATCACTTAATCTGATTGGATAGCTGATGTTGTGCTAGTCCCCCATTCATAGTTCTCCTGCCATACTCTTTGAGCCATTGCGTGTCTCGAAACACTACTAGTATCTGGCGAACGGAATGGGTACAATATGGTTCAACATAGACCTGAGAATCAGATCAGTAGGCAGCGAATTTCTGAAGTCCCGAAACGGTCTAACTACACATTCCCACTAGCACGCATGTGCATGCTTACGAAAACAAGCTAGATTTTTGAAAGAGAATATTAATAACAGGAAGACAAGATGATCCTGGCATCGAATTCTATATATATATATTTTCCCATTATCATAACTAATTTTCGTTAACTTATCTTACTTTTTTCTTTCCACGCATTGTCTGTATTTTCAAGTTGTTTGTCTGGGAGAGGCGTTAATATAGGCTTGCCTGTTCGCCAATCCCAGCTTCCTTTGATGAAATAAATATATTGTTTAAACCGAATTCCATAGCTCAATTCGGAAATTCCCTTGTTCCACTAGCATTGGTGCAGAGAACTTCCGGTAAGTACCAAAGGCTCTCACAATTAGTTTCAGAAATTAAATATTCTGTTTTACTAGGAAATAATCTTTCTACTGTTCATGTATACAGGATCTATCGGCTCATGTAGAAAATATAAATAGAATAGCTCTTAAAAAATATATATATATATTCTGGAATAGGTTACAAATATTTTATTTCACAATAATTGTGGGTGCCTTTGGTAAAAGTGAAATCGAAGCGATTACTTCCCGGAAGCAGCTTTTCATACCTCTAACCTAAAAGAGCGGCAGTTATTCAGGGGGAGATCAGACACTTTCTGGAAAGCGCTAAAGTTCTATAACAATGTTCAGAGTCCTACCCAAAATGTTAGATCTTGAATTATTGCTGATCTATTTGGATTTGTTTCCCTTTAGACATTGTTCTTCAGCCCAATCCACATCCGGCCATTTCGTATCGTGTTATAGGAGGGATTCTTGATTTTTACATCTTTCTGGGACCGTCGCCGGAAAATGTTGTCCAGCAGTATACCAAGGTATGAGGTTGACCATTTAAGGTTTTCTCCTTACAATCACTCTCTGATGACGCCACCGATGAAGTACTTCACCAGGGTACTGGAAGCTCAGCAAGAAACAATTCATATAAGTAGGGGATTGAGCACAACCTCCCTACAGCACATGCTCCGTTTCACAGGCTCTCTCCACTTATGTCCCTGCCGCCAGTAGCGGAAGTTGACATTTACTACGTTGCTATGACGTAGAGGGGAAACCCACGTACGCACGGTTCAGTTTGAATCCGGCCTAACAACTCCTTCAGTTTTGCACATGAGCGAACTACTTTTCATATGCTCTGTCCAGATAAACAGGGGAAATAATCCCCTGATAATTCTTTTTAACGCTAGGTCAACAGAGGTATTATGCAGACTTGAAAAGTAATCGAATGTTCGGCAAGCAATCTATTTTACTACATATGATGTTACTTCCGGCGATGTGCGCGCGGCCGGGAATTCTGTCCAAATATCTGACTGGTGGCTGGGGTATTATTAGACCCCCAGCGAGGTGGTTGAGTTGAGCACCCCGAACCAATTGTCATGAAGATTTCACGCAGTGCACCAAGGAATATCTTTCATTTCAACAGATTTGATTGGTCAGTTCAAATTTTCAAAAATAAATTCGTGATTTTCATTTGTCGGCGGGGAAAATTGGAAGAAATTTAGCCAATCAAAGAGTTTCTGAAAAGGTCCATATGCTCCATATATTCCTCCTCGCTCCATATATTCGTCCTCGCTTCATAAATTCGTCATCGCATTGTTCCCTTCGCTGGGAGCTTGGTTAAGATATCTTGGATGTGTGACGGCACTTCTTAAAAGTTGACCGAACTATGACGCAAGCGGTGGTCAATGAGGATTAGTTTGTTAGCATACGCCGTTGGCAGAGATGGCTTTTCAAATACCGGTACACCTATAGTTGGCAGCTTTTATGCAACTTATTTCTCTATATATGTTATCGCTCTCGACCCACATGAAAAGAGGCTGTACACCTACTGAGGCCATCGAGCTTAAATAAAGTTTATTATTATTATTATTACTATTACGCATATCCATTAGAATCTTTTTTTCAACCGATGGGATTTTGAATATTGTATAAATATTTAACCTTGGCTGTAAGTTTTACAGCAAAGTTGCAAGTAATCTTCTGTAAAATACACATCAAATATTGCGAAATACACTATTTCATGTAAATTTTACTGTAATTTACTGTAAATGATCAATATTTACTCTATATTTTACAGTAAATTACTGAAAACTTTGGCGCACTACCACTACTACTACAGTAAATTACTGTAAAATGTACAGCAGAAGTGAAAATTCTGCTGGTCTCGACTCTTGTGGATAATCTTCATGGTAGCAATTGCCACTCAGTGGAATAATAATTCACTTTTTATATTATCACCCTAACGCGACAAAAATGATGACAGAAACTAGCATTTGTGATATGTTATAAACAATTGGTAATATTTGTCTTTTACAGGCGGTTGGGCGACCTTTAATGCCGCCATATTGGTCTTTAGGTTTTCAACTCAGCCGATGGAATTATTTGAACTTGTCGGTGGTACAAGACGTTGTAAGACGAAACCGGGAAGCTGAGATACCTTTCGTGAGTGGAGATCTTTATAGATAACCTTATACGTGGAGATAGCTTTGATCTTAATAAATAATATCTTTATTTTAAACTAGAATGAATTTGTTTGAAATTTCATTGTGGTTTTCCACGTTACTTTTGGAATTATTGAAACGTGTCTTTACAGAAAATTGTTCTGCTTGAGAAGAAATTTACCATAAGTTTAAATTTTCTTAGCTACGATCAAATTAGTAACGCAGAAAATGTTTCGTCGTTAAAAACATCGTGCTTTTTGAAAAATATATGGAAAGCCGATAATAATAGAAACTGATATCTACTGATTTCAAATATTTCTTGCGTCCAATATTAATATTAATATACTGCCATCTAATCATCTTTAACTATAGGATGTTCAATTTGGCGATATAGACTACATGTTTGAGAAAATCGACTTCACCTATGACCGGCGAACATACCAGGGTCTGCCCGAATTTATAGACGATCTCCACAACAACGGACAGAAATATATCGTTATTTTGGTAAGACTTATATACGATCTCTGGCTCCACGTTTCGTAACTTGTGTTTAATTCCGCTTAGCCCGGTGATAGGGGTCGTTTGAACACCATGTCTTTTACATCTCTTTGGTGTTCATATGAACAGTCACAAGCAAACCGTGACTGAGATACATCATGCTACAGAAACCGATTCATTTGGATAAAGATTACAAGTCAATGACAATAAATTTACGTAAAGAACATCATGATATATCTTGCTGTCATCATTGAAAACGGCTGACCGCTTCTCTCTTCCAGGAAACCATCTATTTTTTGGTTTTTGTATTTTCTTTCAACTTTAAGTTTATGCATAATTGAAATCCGGCCGGGTTTGCAGATAATTCAAGTTAATACGAGTTAATCCTATCTTGCTCCGAGAGCAGCGGGCGGCGCATCGACACGTGGCTGACCGCATGAGTTCTGGTTCGTTAATGGAGGCATTTGCTATGTCTTCAAGCTGGGAAATATTTTTAATCGAAGATAACCGGAATATTTTCTGCCTGAAGTTGCCAAAATTATCATGAATGTCAGCTTACTGATCCTTTCTTGAAATAGTGGGACAAGCTGATCCATAATTATCATATATACGTCCTGCTGATGACTCCAAATGCTGGTTTTATTTCGCTGTTGAATGATTCCAGAGAAGTGATTCCGAAGAACGAAATTTGCCCGATAAGGGAGTGCTAAGTTTTAGTCAAAGTGTATTACAGCCTGTGGAAATATCGTAAAATTATTGAGGAACATTTAACGAATGTTGTTTCAGGACCATGCTTTGGGAGCCAATAAAACAATCCTCAATGCCGCCAAAGCGAACAGTCCAGGATTTGATGCGTACCAAGATGGCCTTGACCGAGAGATATACGTAAAGAATCCGGACGGAAGTGGACCGTTGTTCGCAAAGGTTAGTCATCTCATGGCGTATGTCCCTTTCATATATCGATATTATATATCGGGTATTTGCTATTCACCAAAGCTCGATCTATGTAGCATAATGCGCATATACCAGTGTGAGTCGCTTAGTTTTAAACAATCTATAGGTAAACCAAGATGATGAATCAGTGGAATACCATCTTGACGTGACTCTATGAAAAGTTCTTGCGAAATATGTTCGCCGATATTCTACGAGATCCCATAATAAGCCAATCACGACACGGGTGGTTGGGTGGGTTCAGGTTCCTGTTGCTTCAATGCATTTTGCTGAGAAGCAACAGGAACTTGATATGTGATGTCTAGCACTGTAATATCACTTGTCTTTATTGCACCATGTAAGCGTCCTGTCTGTGTCTTGTGCGTTGTCCTTAGTGTTTTATAGGGTGGATGGAGGGTGTCTGGTTCCATGCTACTTCAACGATTTCGTCTTTGAAGTAGCAGGAACACAACTGGTCTGGGTGGTGCTTAGTTGGTCCGTCGTGATATAGCTGAAATATTGTTGAAAGCGACGTTAAATTCTATTCACTCACTCACTCACCAATCATGACAAGTTCTGCCTTATGACTTTGTCAATGATTGAGGTTTATACACCTTCGCACGGCACGATGTTTTGATATTTTGTACTGCCTAACAATTAAAGCCAGACTTTTCGGCGTTGGTAAACCCTTTGGTGTTTATTTTTGCCACGCACACCGTCTAAAAATGAAGCCATATTTGGATATACTGTTTCCAGATTTTGTTTACATAGGCCTATTAGTCCACTTGCTACCGTGTGTACTTACTGTATAGGCGTGATTTTGAAATTGTTTCACCAAGCTAGCCACCTGATTGGCTAACAAATGTAGGCTGAAATTCGCAAGTGATTCATCTAGCGCTGATGTCAGATATAATGTTCCTTGATATTATATCTGAGTTTGCGTTGATTGAGTTTTGAAATGATTGCGTACTGACAAGACCCCATATACCAAGTTTCCGACTGCATTATACCCAAACACATCCTCAGTTTCATTATCAACTGCCGGTCTATGATTCAATGAGTCTATATTCCTTGATTTTCTTATCAGTCAAATTATTTGTATTCAGGTGTGGCCTGGACTCTCGGTGTACCCAGACTTCACTAACGCCAGTTCTCAAGCCTGGTGGACCGACTGGTGTAGGTTTCTCCACGAAACCGAAAGGGTGGAGTATGACGCTCTCTGGATCGTAAGTTAATCTAATGGACCGTTATTGAGACTCTCCACGAGCCAATGAAAACCCCTGATTTCATTTTGTCCCCCACCGGATACCGGAGGGGGACTTAGGGATTTGTTCCGTCCGTCATTGTGTCATTCCGTCGTTCCGTCATTCCGTCACACTTTCCTTGTGACTGCAGTAACTCTATTTGTCCGAAAACTATTTGTCCGATTGACATCAAACTTGAACATGAGAGAGAGGATGGCTGGGGTTGTTTTGCGGCAGCCTGTGTAATCCAATATGGCCACCATGGCCGCAGAGGCTTTGCCCCTATTCAGCCATGCTACCTAAGCTTGTGACTGCAATAACTCAAAAACTATTTGTCCGATTGACATCAAACTCCGACAGTGGGTTGGTATGCAATGGGTTGGTGTGAGTAAGAGGATGGCAGGGTTTGTTTTTCGGCAACCTGCGTTATCCAATATGGCCACCTTAGCCTTGACCCCTATTGAACCATGCTATGTAAGATTGTGATTGCAATAACTATTTGTTCGATTCACATCAAACTTGGACAGTGGTTTGATATGAGTGAGATGATGGCTAGGGTTGCTTTTTGGCAATCTGCATAATCCAATATGGCTGCCATGCTAAACAAGCTTGTCACTGCAATAACTAAGAACAATTTGTCTGTTTGACTTCAATCTTGGACAGTGGTTTGATATGAGTGAGACGATGGCTCGGATTATTTTTCACCCATCTGCACAATCCAGATTCGACCATCCTAAGCTTGTGACTGCAATAACTGAAGAAAGATTTCACCAACTGACATTCGGCATAAGAGTAGCAATGGCTGCATAGCATTTGCTTGTTTAAGGCAACCCTCATGACATGATGTACACATATCACATGTCGCTATTTACCATATTTCACACTGTTAACATTTCAAAACTAAATTGAAACATCTCCATTTCTTCATTAAATCTGATGTAAACTGTCAAATAATTTCATTCAATTCTCAGATTATGTAACAAATGTTTTAAGCAGTCATTACACAAACACAAGCTCCCATCATTCCATGTACAATTTTAAATACAACATTTTATAAACCTTTTATGTTGCCGTACTTTCTATGGTATCGACGGTGGGGGACATGGACCACTCGACTTTTCAATGAAAATTGGATTTGACCAATCAAGTGCATTACATGAGTAGTATGATATGATAAGTGTGTACCTTGTCCTAAGACTGACCATTTCCATGGTCGTAGGAGGCTTAAAATCAATCTAATGGACTTACTTTTATTATTTATCGAAGAAATAATTAATTATTTCCTGTGTACAGCAGGTGGAGAGACTAAATTTTCACTCTCGCATCGTGCTTCTTGAAGAAATCCATGCGGGTCGCCATTTTAGCATGGTTTAAGCCAACTGCGCATTGGTTTTGCGCAGAATGTTTTCTTCCGGTTTTGCGGGTTTCCGGTTTCGCGGTAGTCCCCAAACATGCCTGGATTAGTCCTTGAAGTTCATCAAAAATAGGTCAGCTCAGAACTTGCTGGTAACAGGGCCCTAATGCACGTTCACGCCAAGAATCAAGGTTCTAATGTCAACGGTTCTCCTTATTTTGCCGACGAAAGGATTCGGATGGGCTGACTGACTGACTCATTATCCGACAATGGACTGAATGACTCATTACCGGACAATTTGCAAATGAGAGCCTACTTCGTAGGAAAAAATAGAAAATATTGAGTGAATTGATACTTGCTATTTTTCCTTTTGCATAATTTTCTTTTTGTAGGATATGAACGAACCATCCAGTTTCATTCCGGGATCGATAGATGGCTGTACTCATAATAAGTGGAACAATCCACCATATGTCCCGAGTAAGTTCAAATCTGTTACATCCAAGTACGTGCATTCATCTTCAGGGGCTGAGCGAACATCCAGTTGTTGATTATTTGGGCCATTTCACAGTCCACTGGATAGTTTGCGTGTATCGGCTTATTATCTGGGTATATCGACTAATAATCCATCGCCGAAGTTAAAATCTGAAAATCCTGCCCAATGACGCCCTGAACGTCATTACGGTTGACTGGGACACCAGCAAATTTTCATGATATATCTGTGTCTAAAGACCTCAGGAATATGTCTCTTCTTGTATCCCTGGCGCGGATCGTTGGTAGTCCACACTGATTGGCTGTTTTGCTATCTGCCTAGACAGTAATCGTTTACGAAAATGCTGGGCAGCCTCAATAAGTAGGTCAGACAAGCTCCGCACGTCACCAGTGTCAGACATAAAGCTTTGCGATCTTTATACTTTATAACGGGAGCCGGTCGAAAAACCTGGAAATACAGTCCACCTAATGTTTTTTGTTGATTTCTATATCTTTTTGATGTGCTGATCACGAAACCGGATGATGCCACCTTGGCATCCGTGGGGAAATCGAAATATCCAAGATGGCCGCCATGAGGCATTTCCTGGTTATTATGTCATGCTGAATTGTCGCATGGATGATCTCGATCACTGATTGTGATATATTTGACTATAAATTTGGGATAAATTCAATCAGTACATACGTCACACAACAATTTGGCGACAACAAACAAGAATAACAGGAAAAATTATTCAAGATGGCTGGTGTTGACCCTTTAACCCTACCTGGCCTGGGGGTGGGCACTTTCCGCCCCCTGTTGGTTTTTTGCTCCTATGTACTGAACGACAAAGTATTGAGAGCTGAAACTTCTTGACTTTTTAGATATTATCATATTGGGGTCATTTTTAGCCTATTTGCATGACCCCCCCGAGCAGAGGATCATGGGTAAATTCAAAATGGCGGCCATGTGGGGTGCCAGAAAAGTGATGTTTTCGTCATATTTCTTCAAAATTTTTGCTTTTCTGTATGGAAAAGTGGGTAAAATCTATTTTATTTCATATCAGATTATTATTTACTAATTTATCATGCAGCTTTTGCGAAGAAAAAGCAAAAATAAAAATTTCGAAAATTCTGACAAAAAAACGGTCAAAAAATGCTCTTTTTTGAAAATGTCGTCAAGATGACGTCACAGTGATGTCATCAAGGCGGCCATCTTGGATTTTTTTAACATTTTCTTGTAGAGCTTGACCCAACGATATAGTGTGGTAAATTTTAGCCCCCTAGAGTTAGCGATAACGAAAATATATACGGGGGGGGGGGGGCGCTCCCCTCCCCACTAGGCTGCGGTACACCCCAAATCGCCCAGGCCAGATAGGGTTAAAATATGCCCGTCTCTCTGAAATATAAAGCGTTGAATTTACTGGTTATCTCAATCACCTATGGCTTTCAAAATGCTGACATATATGACATATTTCCCAATGTCCGTAGAGCATAGAGTATATCAGGGTACGGGTACATCACAGGTGTGTGCGCATGCGTACGATGGCGTCACTTTCGAGCTCCGAGCTCCAAGAGCTCCGAGCTCCTAGATTGAGGCATGCCAAACGCCCGTCTTAGCGCAAGAGCTCCGAGCTCCAACAGCTCCGAGCTCTCAACCCATTCATGCGTACATCCAAATGCGCCCTAACATCAGGAAAATATAACCATGGCCATCTATGAAGGGTATAGACTGATGCCGCTTGAAATGAAAGGCGATCCCACGCACAGATTGACCTGCCATCCTTGTTGTTGTTATTGTTATCTCATCTGTCTACATCATGGCGTCAATGCGTTATGCTAGAACC